>CAXKVX010002398.1:0-16807 GCA_964058865.1 Eleocharis quinqueflora
GTACATAAAGAATGACGAGTGGAAATACCTAGATTGATGGCTACTTCACCAAATTTCAAAAGACGACCAGGAGACTTTCTAAGATACTTGACCCCTTCTCTAATTTTCACAAGACAACAATCAATTGTACCTAATCCATCTTGCACTACCAAATTTAAGATGTGCGCACAACATCTAACATGAAAAAACAACCCCTCAAAATGTAATCTCCCCTTCCCTTGAAAATTATTCCTCAACATAGCTGCTGCCCTATCATTGTTAGAAGCATTATCTAGAGTAATTGCCCCTATTTTATCTTGAATACCCCATTTAATAAGGCATTCTAAGATACCATCTGAAATTACCTCACCGCTATGTGGTGGCGCAAGCTCATTGAAGCCTATTATGCGCTTTTGCAATTTCCAATCAGAATCAACGTAGTGGGCTGTCAAACACATGTACCCAATAGTTTGGTTTGATGTCCAACAATCACTTGTAAGTGAAATCATATCAACATTTTTGAAGATTTTTTTCATCTTCTCTCTTTCTACTTCGACAATTTTTATGCAATCTCTTGTGATTGTTGCTCTACTTACTTTTTGAAAAAGAGGATTGTTGTATTTCATCAATTGATTGAACCAATAGTACTCTACGAATGAGAAAGGTAATTCATGAGCTATGATCATCTTTGCCATGATTTCTCTACACTTCATTTGATCATAACCCACCCCACTCGTACTCAAACCAACTACATTTGCACTATCACATGATTCAAAATTAATGAGACCTTGTGATTTACCTTGTGACCTTTTGAATCGAGCACATTGTTTGAGATGACGTTGGAGACTTGTAGTGGGTCCTCCAATTACTGCCACATACTTCGCTTTGCAATGCATGCACTCTAATTTGTTCACCAGTTTTCCTAATTCATTCACTTGGACCTCTACAAAATGTTTCCAAACTATTGACTTTTTCCTCTTCTTTCTTTTTCGCCCATCTACAGGTGGCTTTGCTGCCCCAACTGCTTGCTCTACATCATCTTCCTCTACAGCCGGTACATCGACCATATATGGATCACTCATCTCATCACAGAGGTCGATACTATCTCCTTCACTTAACTGAAATGGCTCATCAATTGTAGCACCAGTTGCAGCATCAGATTCGTTCGGTGTAGACATTCTTCAATACCTGAACAAAATTGATAAGAAACATATATTGAACCAGATCTGTTGAGAGATTAAAATGAATGTACCAGAATAAAAATGAGTGTACCAGATAAAAACCGAAATCATCAGTTCATAGTTCATCACTAATCTGGTACTGGGCTACTGTTACAGGCGCAAGTGCGCAACAATCATCAGTTCATCAGTTGAGAGATTAAAATGAATGTACCAGAATAAAAACAGAAATCATCAGTTCAGTTCCTCAGTTCATCACTAATCAGCTAATCTGGTACTAGGCTACTGTACCAGGCGCAATAATCTGGTACTGGGCCATTAAAAATTTAAAATGAAGCAAATACTTGCAAGTAAATTGAAAAACAGAAAGAGATTTGTGACTTACGTGTTGGAGAGTTGCGATACCGCCTTCTGGTGGAGACTATAGAGTTGCGACTGGATCACTGTGAGTCTGCCTCTACCCGTCTCTCTGCGACACAGCGACAGTGCGACACTGCCTCTGCGGCTCTGCCTCTGCTGCTCTGCTTGTCTGCCTCTGCCTTCTGGTGGGGAGTTGCGACTGAATCACACTGAGTCTGCCTCTGCCAGTCTCTCTGCGTCACAGTGACAGTGCGACACTGCCTCTGCCTGTCTGCCTCTGCCTTCCGGTGGTGGTGGAGAGTTCTGACTTGTGACTGGATAACTGCGAGTCTGCCTCTGCCCGTCTCTCTGCGACACAGCGACACTGCCAGACTGCCTCTTCTGTCTCACTGCGCCACCAGCCCACCACACGCGACTACGCTAGTTAGGGAACTGCCTGTCTCACTAAGCGTCTAGGGTTTCACGAGGCGGTTTGTGGCTTTGTGCCTTGGTGGAGAGGAAGTCGTGACTCGTGAAGGTCGTGCCTAGGGTTGAGAGGGATAGATCAGCAGAGACTAGAGAGAAGGTCATGACTCGTGAAGGTGAACTGGTGAGTGGTGAAGGGGAGAGGAGAGGCTGAGAGGGATAGATCGACAGATCGCCAGAGTGGAGAGGAGATTAGGAGAGGCTGAGAGTGAGAGGGATAGATCGCCAGAATGGAGAGGAGATCAGGATTCAGGAGAGGCTGAGAGTGAGATCGATAGATCGGCAGAGAGAATAGGTCTTAGGCCGCTAGAGGAATTGGGGAGAGAGAAATTAGGTTTAGAGAATAGAGGCAGGCAGGAAGGGTTTTCTAGAGTTTTCTAGGTAATGGTTTTGTTCTGAGCTTTGGGTAAATGGTTATGTTCTGGGCGACTGGGCCTCACAATTAATATTTTCATGAGCGAGTAAAGAACTAAAGCCCTAAATGCTTAAGGGCTGACGACAGGATAAGAACCAAAGCCCATAACTAATATTTCATGAGCGAGTTTCGAGCGATCTAAGACCAACTCGAGATCAACTCGAGTTGCCAATCGAGTCGGTCTGCTCGAGTTACGAATGACTCGAGTTGAATCTGAGCGAGTTTCACGAGTTGTTATCTGAGCGAATTTCGAGCGAGTCACGAGTTGTGAGTTATTTGTCCAGCTCTACTTGACATCCCAAACCTACTCGCCTGGTGGCGCTTCACTTGCACGTTGCACTCACTTTTGTTTAGTAGACTAACAGTCTCAGGGCCTTTTTTATCTTTTTCTTTTTGAGTGAACCCAAACAGACAACTTGTCAGTTTCAAGGACACTTTAATCTTAATTTAAAGGCAATAAAAAAAAAAGGACACTTCATATTCCCCCGTACCTTATCCTTATCCCCCATGCTAAGCAAAGAAAAGAATTTCCATAGCTTTAGGTTTATGTCCCATGTTAGACTTTTAGTACATGATTATTTTTTTATAATGACAAGTAGTACTAGGGTTAATACATGCAGTGTTTGTGTTGGTTAAGCATGGAATATTGTCCACAAAATGGACACCTCTGTCCTCTGTGCAGTAGATAAATTACGATCGATACAAGTAATTAATTATTGTGACATACAAGTAAACTATATACGATACATTCGGAAGAAGCACTATATATATATATAGCGTAGTTTGAAATAAAACAAAGAAATTTTGTAGCTCTTGCATCAACAATAATTTCAGATAGACTACATTTTGAGATAATTAAAAACAAGTTCCAATGAGAACATCCGATCGATATTGTGGTGTTTTAATTCATGGATATATATATTGGCTTTTTTAGAAATTTTAATGGGTACACCCCAATTAACCCTTCAGAAAAGCTAGCTATGGGTTATTAGTTTTCTGTTTTATCAGTTCTAATTGTAATTTTTTTTATTTATATATTTGGTAGCTAGACTATAATTACATTTACTTTACTATGAATTGTGCTGGAAATTGACAGTGGAGACAAAAAATAATTTAAAGACAATATGTAAGAATCAGATGCTTTTTTGAATCTTGATCAACACAATAAAGGCATTTTTAAAATGAGTATGAAATTTCCTCCTTTTTTTTTCTGAAAAGGAGAGAAGGTTGGCTTCAAACATAAGCTGAAAATGAAATGAGGACTGCATGAAGTATATATACCTAGCAATTATCATGATCATCTAGTGTTGTCATTTTAGACATTTAGTCTAGCTTGCCAAACTATATACTAATAATCGCGTCCGTACACAGCAACGGAGAGTATATTATGTGACAATTTTTTTTTATTTTTTACAAGGTATATTAAACAACTCATCATTTTCTTATGATTTTTCTTGTTGAAGGTCTTAATTTTAGAAAATTGTTTGATAGTTTATGGATATATATGTTTTACCCATCCTAATATGATTTTATGAAACATTTGATGTAGGAGAAAAATTATACAAGTATCAAATATTGGTTCAAATACATTTGTCATGGTCTGGACTTTGTAGAAATGAATGAAGGTGATATATGATCTTTTGTTAATCATGTATCATGTGATACTTTTTAATAGTATTTATTAGACTTTCATATCCATTTTGATTTGATGTGCATAATAATGTATTGATGAACAATTGTAATTTGTTTAATTTGATTGATTACTATTGACTAAATTTTCTTGTTGTGTATGTTTCTTCTGACTGTATTTTATTATTATTCAATTTATTTGCAGTTTTATTTTGCATTATAAATCACTTAAAAATTTTTGTTGTGCCTCAGTGATTATACTTAACATATAAATAATTAATGATGGTGATGAAATATTCTTTATCTTGCTTTGTTATGAAAAAATATAATTTACTACAGTCAGTTTAGATCCATAAAGTAAAAAAAAAAAACCATTCCCAGCGTCACATTATTATTAATTTATTATCATCTGGCCTTCACAAAATATAACAGAGCATCAACTTGTTTTCATTGAATTTTTTTTGAAATTTGAAGCATAAATTGTTGAATATTAGTAGTTAAATAAAGGGCTCTAAATGAAAATAACGTGTGTGTTCCAACTTTGAAGCAATAAGAACGTGTGTTCCAACGAACAATATTTCTCAAATTAGTTTTGATTTTCAATAGTTAATTATGTATATATTATTTAAAAATTTATAGACTTTATTAATTTTTTTTATAAATTTCTTTACATAATCTTCATTTAAAATTTACTAAATATCTTTATACTAAATTCAATTGGACTCCTATTAAAATTAAGCATTTTACCTTTCCTTTATTAGCATTAAATACTAATTATGAATAATAGCTAAATTTTATAACTAATTAAGATAATTGTAGTATTATTTACTATACAAGTAACTATAATAATTATAATTAGTTATAACTACTACTACAATTCTGATAAAATTTCGAATCTGGAAACAACCAAGAACCAACATGGTATAAACAAAAAATATCTTTCCATATATGATCACAGCCACGAGTATCTTTCCATACATGGTAACGATCATAAATATATTTCCATACATATTCTCGATCATAAATATCTTTCCATACATGGTCACAACCACAAACATCTTTTCATACATGGTCACAATCAAAAATATCTTTTCATACATGACCACGATCACAAATATCTTTCCATGTAAAGTAATGGCCAAAAAAAAAATATTTCCATATGTGGTCATGGCCAAATATCTCTTTCCATGCATGATCGTGACAAAAAAATATCATAGCCATAAACAAAGAAGTTTTGCAATATTGATCATAGCGTTATATATAGAGTATGGCTAGCGTGCTTCCATAAGCACTTCGGGTGAAACGCTTACGGGTCAAATATTGTTTGTTTATCTTTAAAAAATCATTTTACCTTTCCTTTACTAAATATTGTTTGTTTATCCATGGACAATTTTTTTTGTCAGATCCGAAAATAAATTACCCGCTGTGTCATCTGCATTTCACAATGGTGTTATTGCGGCCCACAAAAGCATTAGTTTATAATTTTGTGCAATTATTTTGCGCAATAATCCTTGTTGGTTCAAAATTTGGTTTTGTTTTGGGACAACCCATTCCAGAATTTTCCTGTTTCGAATTTGAAGTCCTAAATTGCTGCATATCTTTTCAAATCTCAACTTTATTTGTCCAAATAACTATTTTAAACATTGATAAATCAAAATTTGAATAATATCTATTTAAATCGCATAAAAGGCATGGAATTTGACAAAATTCAAATTTTTTATTCAAGAATATTTAAAATAATCAAATAACAAATACAAGAAAGCAAAAAACCTTTTGCAACAATTAAAATTCGATATATTTCCATAAAATAAACAATATCTTAAATAATGCAATAGAGGTGGCTCTGATACCACTTGTTGGTGCGATTTGAGAATTAAGGTTGAGTCAAAGTATCGAAATTCTAATCAACACAATTGCAATTCAAATTCAAACTCCGTGCGATTATTTAAGACAACTTTAAGTAGAGCGAAAACGTGAACTTACAACCGTCTCTTAAAGCCTTCCGCCTTTTGCCACTCAAGCAAATCGAGAAGTTAGTGAAGACGATCGAACATCACATTCGTGCGCTAGCGGATCCTTCCAAGCAATTTCTGATGCCAACTTGTCTTCGAGGTCACGAATCAACCAAGAAGTAATTTTCTATAATGAAGGAGAAAATAGATGCCTACACACAACACATGTGCACTACAGTTGATACCAGTAATGCTTGGAGACCCAGCGCCTTTTATACTAGTGAAAACATATCTTGGAAATATACCGTAATTAATAACAAATATTCTTTAGAATAGTAGATATTAAATTATCTTTAATTATTTTCCAAATTATCATATTTAATGCTGTAAACACGCGCTCAAAATTTGATATTGTATGCACAACAAGTCAGAAAAGAATCAACATATTAAATCGGCGGCTTATGCTAAACCGTCAAAAAAATTTGTACAAAAAAACTTTTATACAAACGGCCTAAAGTTATACTAATTTTAATATTCGGTCAAACCTTTTTTATATCATTTTATATAAATCAATTTGAAAAATGATCAAATAATTTACATATATATATATATATATATATATAGGGATAGGCTATCGTGCACTATAGTGCCAAGGCTCTTTTGGCATTAGACTCTTCTTAACCGTTTGATTTAAAACTTTCTAGCCATTCATTTGGGTGCCTTCTTAATATTACGAACGTAATGGTACTATTCCCCCTTCTGGGTACTTTTCCCCCTTTATCGCCTATACTAAGTACACATCTCCCAAACTTCAAGCTTTTCAGGTTTAATTTACCCCCTTCGTTATTCTTTTATGACCGTTCCCTCCCTGTTTTCCTAGAAATTATGAAAGAATTTAGAAAGCCATTACTAACCAGAAATCAAGAGTAATAAACGTCGCTCTGATACCAAGCGGAAATCGCGCGGAAGCTTGATCGGCTCAAGCTCTCGGACAAATTGTGTACTGGAAACTTGAGACTTAGAGAAATTTAGAAGCTGGAAACTTGATTTTATTTAACTGGAAGAAGTAAGCTTTCAGATCTTTTCTGATGTGCTTGCAACTTCATAAGATGTTACAATATATAGACTTGAGATAGGATCTCTATTATTGCACCGAGTGCGCATTGGACCCCATCGTCATGCAAATAAAGAGGTATCAACTAACTCTTGTCTTCCACTCAAAATAAAAAGATGCGTCGGCACACAAGATGACATCTTAAAATAAAGAAAAAGCAAAACCACTCAGAATAAAGTAGATGCTCCAGCACACTAAGGAGACATCTGTAAAGTAAACCAAATAAAGAAGATGCTCCAACACACTAAGGAGTCATCCCAAAAGAAAAAGAGGAACTTTAATAAAGAAGCTTTTAGAATTGGGTTTCTCTGTAGCTCTCTATCAGTGTGTCGTGGCATTGGATGAGTGCCTGTATGCTAGCATCCACCCTTCATGGCAATAAGTATTTCTACTTGTATGCAAGTTTTACAAGCTTGTTCTTTGTACAGATCGGATAATCTGCTAGTCATAGCGTTTTCTTCTTCAATGCTTCTTGGGTAACATACAAAGGTGTCTTCTGTTGTATGCGAGTATCGGGCTAATGGAGCATTTTTCCCACACAGTGGCTTCCCAAGCTTCTGCTTTGTTAAATGCTTCCCTGACCCTTCGTGGTTCACTTATTATGATTCTCCTGAGTCCTTCCATTTTCCTGTAAAAACTAAAAAAAAATAAGATAACACACTTATTAGATAAATGTGATGGTTTGTTTCTGCGGTCCACCACTTCCGCAATCAAAACATTCAATTTCTTTCTAATAGAAAAGAAATCTTTTCTATTAGCTGGCACAAGTTTATGAAAACTTCCTCATTTGGTGCCCGGATTACTTCCCCAATTGCTTCTTCAAGATTTTTCAGACATGTGTCAGTTATTTCACTGCTTCTGGTATAAACCATATTAGCGGTTAATCTTGAAAGTGCATCAGCGAGTACGTTTAGTTTGCCATCAATATGCTCAAAATTGACTTGTACTCCTATACAGTTATAAAATCAACAAAGTTAATCCATCTGACTCTGGATGGTTTGTTCTGCGCTGACTTGTTGTAGAAGCTGATGATAGCTTGACAGTCTGTTCTAAGAGTTATTTCTTGTTAATCAAGATAGTGGATCTTGAGAGCTTTCATCGTCTCCATACATGCATGGATTTCAGCGTCTATTGTTGATTTTATTACCGGGAATTTCCCACTAGCATAAGCACAAACCCGTTCTGTGTTCCTGGGATCATTCTTCTTCTTCTTCCACTTACAAACACCGCCCCATCCTTCCATACATCCATCTGTTTCAAGAACAATATAAGATCCAGGAGGTGGTAATTCGAGATTTGGAATATTTTGTACCAGCTCTTTTATCTTGCTGATGAGCTAATAATCGGAGGGTTTTAGCCTCTTGTCTCCATGAGGGCTTGTTTTGGAGTATAATGGCCCAAGGAGGGTTCCCAGATTAGGAATGTAGCTTCTTGCATAGTTCAGTATTCCAAGCCAGGATCTGAGCCCAGCTTTCTCCTTCATCTTTTCGTTGTCAAACTGAACTATTTTCTTAATTATATGGGGCTAAAGTTTGATCTTACTTTCACCAATCACTGCCCCAAGAAATTCAATCTCCTTCACTGCGATCTTCATTTTAGTAGGAGATAGCACCAAACCCCATTTTTCGCATATCTCTAGCATCTTCTCCAAGTGTTTGGCATGTTGTTCTTCGGTTTCGGAGAAAAATGAGGATATCATCAATGTAAACTGCTATGAAATCTTCAGTACCTCTGAAGCAGTTGTCCATTTTTCTCTGAAAAATTGCTGGTGCGTTTTTGAGACCAAATGGCATGACTAGCCATTCATAGAGTCCTCCAGGTACCACAAATGTTGTCCAGGGTATTGACTCTGGATCCATGGCAACTTGATGAAATCCGCTTTTTAGGTTGAATTTCGAGAATATCTTGCTATTGCCAATTTTCTTCAGGATAGTGTTGATGCCTGGTAGACTGTACTGGTCCTTGTGTGTGTTGTCATTGAGGGTGCGGTAATTAAAGACCATCCGCTCCTTCCCTTTGACTTCTTTCTCTGTAACCGGGTCTATGGTTGTACCCGAATTTACCATTATGGCCATGGTTCTATGCCTGCTTAGGCTAGGTTGGATTACTCCAATCTTCAGTAATGCTTGCACATGCCTGTCAAACTGTTCCTTCATGGCCGGGGTAACATGCTTCAAGGGCTTGTCTTGTATTGTGATATCTGGATTTATGATATCCAATTTGCATGTTACTTGATTTTTCGCCCAGTGTTTAACCGGGTCATCTCCAATATAGCCCTGCTCCTTCAGTCTTCTTAACAGGTCTCTGAATTTATTCTTGAACCATGGTGACTCATCACCACAGTTATAGGCAACGGCTTCTTTGACCTCTATGTATTCAAGCTCAGATAGGTCAAGTTCTTCTACTGCTGCCTGAGAAATGATCTCAGCATCTGCCCTGGTGGTTATTGTTGTTACATTTTTGTAAAATGTCACCATTTGCCCTTCAATTCTCAGTCCACCTTGCATTGCCCTGATGAAATTGCATCCAATTAGCATTTGTACACCTCATTCCTTGCCCATCGGGAATGCATATGTAAATGAGATTCTGAATTTGTTGTCTTCAATAGACATCTGCCCATTCTTCAGTTTCAGGTTTGCGATTTGCTGAGAGTTTACCCCATTTATCTGTATAGGGTATAAACTTGGCTCCAAGGCCTCAGGGGGTATAAATTCTTGGTTTACATAGCACACCGTAGCGCCTGAATTTTAAAAGGATTTACCCCTGGTATTTCCATCTGCAGTTCAATGTTGTACAGCCTATTGATTACCCTTCTTCCTTTTCTAGGATCTGGGACTGCAGTATTTATCTCGTCATCAGAGAGTTTATTGGCCATCTCTTTTATTATAAGGTTCTGGTTTGGATTGGCCTTCTTGGGAAATGCAACATTTGGTGGGGATTCATCACTATCATCTGAATCGACTTCTACTTCTTCTCCCACCACCTTACGCTTGCCTTTGATATCTAGCTTGGCCATATCTGCTACTAGCTCATTTTCCCACAATTGATCCTTCAATCTTGCGTTTTCGGCTAGGATATACTGGATATAGCTTAAAAGCTCATTGATAAGCTCATCCTTGTTATCATAAGGACTTAGGTTTTGTGTTTTTATCATGATTTTTCTTCCTAACACAAACCTTGAACACATGGGACACACAGTCATCTTGCATTTTGCACAGTACGCCCTCATTTTGCTGTTTGTTGTCTCTAAACAGCAGTTACATCTCTCGCAACCTCGTGGTATTTCACCATTATCCTCCCATGAATGTTCACAATTCCTCATTTCAGTAGGCAGGTTTGGTTGCTTTCGCCATGATGGCGTTTCTTCTTGGAGCATAAAGATTGATTCAAACGGTGTGTCTCCAAGTTCCATGATAACTATCCTTGCATTGCCAACCTCACCCTCCGAAAGTGAGCATATAGCGTCACTATCCGGTTCGTTTTGGTCAACAGACAAGATATCCCAATCATCATCTAGGTCAAGGTTCTCAACAATTGCAGCTCTTGCAATGTTACCTTGTTTTCTTCTGCAGTCTCTGGCGAAGTGACCTTCTTCACCGCAAATAAAGCATTTACACTTTCTCACCTTGTCCGCGTTCTTTCTCTTGAATACTCTTATGTGAGATTCATGTGGTTTTCCGCGATAGGTTTTTGCTTTTCTAATCCCATATTTCTTATTCTTCTGGTAGTAACCTGGAATTGGGATTTTGCTACAAAAAGATAGATCTTTCAAACTTTTTTGTAGCGCTGCTCTCTTGCATGATTCTGTCAGGTACTGGTATGAAAAGTTGATTCTTGGCAGTACTCCGACAGTGCTCCCCGGGTACTTCTCCATGTACGCTCTTTCTAATTCTTTTCCGATTAGAGGGGGCATTTTTCTGAAAAACTTCTCAGAGAGCTCAGGACTGATATACATGCGTCCTGACTTTGCTGCTAGGACCTTATAATCATTCATGTAGTCGAATAGGTCCTTCATGTTGTTGCATGATAATCTCTCGAGATCATTGTATGCTTGATCCTGTTCTACCGTTGAACCTTGATATGGATCTTCGAGTAAGATTATTCTTCTGACTTGGGAGATGACATTTTGAGGATCATCGGCAATGTTCACCAGTTCTTCGTACTCCTGTGGATATGCCATTCGCCACTGGATCCATGTCTTCTTCTCTATCTCTCCCAACAGGTTTTCTATGTATATAACCTTGCTTTTATTATCAGCCCAGTTTCTTTCGTTAACAAGGTTTAGGGTGATTGACTCCCACCTGGAGATCACATCACTGTATTGCCCTATATCCTCAGGCAATACGAGCATAGCGCCTTGGTTCGCTTGCGCTGAAGGAAGGTTGAATCTTTCGTTGCTTTGTTGTGCAAACCCTCCTTTGAATCTATTAACTCTGGCTCTTATTTCTGGGACATCAAGTTGTTGTTGGTTTTGTCTGAGACTCCCTGGTGGGTACATTGGGGGTCCCATCATTGGCTCTCGCGGTCTGCTAGGTCCAGTTGCTGTGGATTGGGTTGAAAGGATTGTTTCAATTTTTGAATCTAGGCTTTTGAGCAACGGGTATTCCATTGCTGCCAGAACGATTTCAGCCTCCTCCTTACCATCCTTCTGAGAGAATGGGTTTACCCATTCTTCATCACTGGAATCGTTGTATTTATCCCAGACTGGTCCGGCATCTTCTTATGCCGACTGTTTCTCTCTTGGTAATGCTGCCAATAATTGCAACATCCCGAGCTCATCATCATCATCTTCTTCATCTTGTGACTCGTGCCAGTCACAGAACATCATTAGGACTGATTCTTCACCTAGGACCTCTTCATCAGCTTGGCCTACTATTACCTCTTCTGGTGGCGCGGTTGATGAATATCCGCCAAATCTTACTGCTAAGGACCCATCAGTTCTTGTCCTTATCCTTGCTGTCTGAGGATTCTGTACGGCTGGTGTTGTTGCTGGCTGTATTATCCATTGCCTGCCTCTTAGCTCCTCAGTTGACCTTATTTGGCCTGGAATTGCTCGAATCCTTCTACTTGCCAGGTGTTCTGCCACTCTTTCCACATTGTACCTGAAGTTTGTGTGGCTGGTATTTGATAGCCTTCCTATCAACGATCTTGAGAGCAGTAAATTACTCTCCCCTCCTTGCCAACCATCGTAGCCATGAGTCTGTATAACGACTTGGATGTGGTTGTTGAAATCATGAACACTTAAGGTCATGTCTGGCGCTGTATACGCTAGTTGCGTACCACCTGTCAGGTCTATCTCCATAGAACTGATTATGGCCCGATCATCAGACCATCTTGTGTCTCTTAAAACTACCAGGGCGTTTACCCCAGCGTTTCTCCTGTGGAGTCCATATAGTCTTATCATCACAAGACCTATATGCAGATGCTGCAACCCTTCTTGTACCAACTGGTTGTAGCTTTTTTGTGAGATAAATGGTAGCTCCACCTGAGCTCCATCTGTAACTAATACTCTTTCAACTGAGTAGTGTTGGTATACTCGATGATTTCGTTCAGACCATCCAGCCTGGTATAAGGTCTCAGCTGGAACTTGTTGAGCTCTTTTGTACTGTGAATGGTTGAGCTCAACTTCTGGATTTAGTTGGGACTCCAGACTTCTTCTGTAATGCCTTCTTCCTGGCATTCTTCCCTGCGCTTCAAACGCTATGCGGCTTCCTAGCCTGTAGCCTCTTATCTGGTCTTCGATTGTAGGGTTTTGGCTATTTTCTCTACCAGATATGCTTGGTCTACTCACCGTTTCAGTTCTTGTTTGACTCATTTTTGGTTTTTGACTGAGTCAAATATTTCTTTTGGGTTTTTAAACACAAAGAACTGGCCGGTTGGTTTCTTGATCTTTTTCTCACTGGGTTCTCCAAGGCTAAGTTTATGTAAGCCCTTTTGGAGTTTGTTTATAGATTGTGTAAGATCTTCTGTTTCAGGGACTTTGGTTTTCGCCGCCTCTAGTCTCCTGATTGCGGTTCTGCAGTCTTCGAGGTCTTCCTTGATTTTGACCAGCAGTTGGATAATTGTATTGTTCTACTTGATCAATGTTGTTGTGGCTCCTTTCGCAAATTCGACTGGTTTCAGAAAGCCGCTTGCGGGTTCTTCAATTGTCTCGGTTGCCTTTAGAACTTCTAGATAGATTGAACTTCTAGCGGCATTACGCCAGTCGTTCATAAGAAGTTTCTAACTCGGCTGAGATTTGGCTCCGGTATCTCGTAAAAATATTTCAAAAATATCTTGAGAATTTGTTCGAACGTTTAACTAAATTAATCTCTTAGGAAATCTGGTTTAGCTGGTATACTGACTTTCAGTTTTCAAGTTTTCTAGGTCCACAGTTCAGGATTGGTCATATATAGTACTTCAAAAAGTACGAATCTTAAAGCAGGGGTTACTCATCTAATGGTTCAGTTTTTCCAGTGCCATAATTCTTTTGGCATCATGGTGCACCATAGCATTTCTCTCTCTATATATATATAGTATGGCTAGCGTGCTTCCATAAGCACTTCGGGTGAAACGCTTACGGGTCAAATTTTAAAATGTAGCGTCTGAAATTTCGATTTAAATAGCTCAATAATTTATTTATATCATAATCTTGTAGAATACTAATTTTTTCTATTTTTAGAATTTTCTAACTATGGCTAATGATTTTTTAAAGATGGCCTTATTTGACATAGAAATTAAGATTTTTTTATTATTTTTTGGGTCAACTTTAAAAAATCATTAGACATAGTTAGAAAATTCTAAAAATAGAAAAAATTAGTATTCTACAAGATTATGATATAAATAAATTATTGAGCTATTTAAATCAAAATTTCAGACGCTACATTTTAAAATTTGACCCGTAAGCGTTTCACCCGAAGTGCTTATGGAAGCACGCTAGCCATACTCTATATATATATATATATATATATATACACTAAATTTTGTTGAGCATGTCTTGTTTGGTATCTTGACCCAAATCAATTGATTAGGCCCAAATAATAATCCTGACATTTTAACATTAACATTAGTTGAATTAATCATAATCGATCCATCAACAATTATAATTAATTTACATTTAATTCTATATATATTCGTACTCAAAATCTTAGAAAAATACGTATTATGTCCTCGTATCAATCAATCACATTTTGGTATATCTTATATTACTCCTCGTGATATTAGTGACAGTATGTGATATTAATCATATAACTCATAGTTCAAACTTTATTTATTGAATTTGACGTCTCAATTCCAACAGTTCCTTCACATACCCAAGTCCGATTTTATCATGGTGACCTTGAACAATGTACATCTTGTCATAATCAATCTTGGTATCATTGTTTGATGGTTAGATAAATTTAACAAACTTAGAAGCTCAAGGATGTGCTTCTTCCAATTCTACTTCCTTATCCAAGTGGACATTGGTCTCAAGATTATTTACCCTAGTTCCTAACAATGCAATCTTTGTTACAATATCATTGATTATAACATCTTAACTTCTAAAGCCTTTCTAGTTTCGTCTAGTAACACTTTCAATCTTGTTGAATTATAAGACTCACGATCTTTATCCAAACCGCTAAACTCACTACTAGACTCACAATAATCATCATAAATGTGCTCATTTGAGTTGTTGAATTTGACATTACTAGCTCGGCTAGGGGCCTCCTTTGATTGAGCATTTGTGATTATTTCTTTCTTTTGTGTGATTTCTTCTTTAGTATGTGCCTCTTCCTTTTCTTTTTGCAATCTTTCGTGCTTCTTCTTCTCTCACACATGCTTCTTATTTCTCCTTTGCCATCACTTCCCTTGCTTATCCTTCATCTTTGGCTCGTGCCATTTCTTTCATAAGCTTGATTTGAAGTAGGTCGGTGAGGTTGTTCTCCTCTATTGCTTCAAGAACTAGCTCCATGCATGTCTTCTTTAGAGTAACAGCACTAGTTCACTTTCTACTTCACCTCCACCAAGATCAACTTTTTCTTCATTTTCACTTTCTTCGGACTCACTTAAACATGCGGCTTGCATGGCTCTCTTGTTATATCTCTTGAATCGACTATCTTGTCCTCTTTTCTTTTTAGAAGGAAAAATTGCATAACATTTTTGGATGCAATGATCCTCCTTATTGCATGAGAGACATACCACCCTCTTTTCTTGAGATATTCTCTCCTCATCCACTTAACCTCTCAAAACTTGTACTCCCTCTGATAAGCATGGTGCATAAATCATCATCCTTTGATAGTACTTGGTGAAATTTTTGATAGATGTCTTCGCTCGATTCGAACTTGTATGTAGAGTTGTAGGAAGATTGTGCCTGAAATGCCAATGTCTTTGAGATGGTTATGCTTATTCTCTCTTTGTGATTCTCCTAATACGAGTTAAGTTGCGCAAACACCTCTTCAGGATGGAAAGGTAAGTCTTTAGCTTGCATTGTTTTGATGGAGCTAACCATCGAATCCTAACCCAGCCTCTTTGACATCATTAGAAGTAGTTTAACTACAAAAGCTTCATCACTAATGTTAGAATCTACTTCAACAAACTCATTTCTTAAGAAGATAAGTCCAAAGTACAAGTTCTCAAAAGACTCATTCTCTTCAAATTTGAGAATTTTCAAGTTTAGTGGTCAATCCTACTTTTCGAGTCTTTTTTATATGCTCATTACTCTCATATCTTAATAACAAGGCATTCAACATTTCCTTAGCACTAGAAAAGTTAGCAAGAGATAAAGCAATTAATTGTTTCTTGTATTGAGCTAAGGATTGTCTTGATGGCATTATCATTCATGATTCATGAGCTTAAGTTCTTTGGACTCTTTGGTTAAGGTTTTATCATTTGTTTCATACTTTGGAGTACAACCATCCTCTATGATGTCCCAACGGTTAATCAAATTTAAGAAGTTAACCAAACATCGATGGTTCTTTGACAAATTTCAAAGGTGTCATTTCATAATTTGCGATCAAGAATGGTCAAGAATTGCTAGGTATGCACCTGTGGCTCTGATATCACTTGTAGAAACTAAGGCAGGGGTATAACAAGATGTATACCAAATAACAAGATCTTAATCACTTAGCAATTCACAAGTTTGGTGCAATTCAATTGGTTCGCAAGATTTCACAAGAAATAGAGAGAAAGAGAGAGCGATAGCAAGAAAGTAAAGAACACGCAATATAACGTGGTTCATAAACTCAATGCCTATTTCACGGGTCCCCTGGCTCCACATCGGGTCGAAATAAACAACATTAATCAAATAAGAGTTTTGCAAAAGGGAGTCTATCCTAAAGACTCCAAAACTATTGCAATGGGCAAAACTTTCAATGTTGCAAGGTAACAAAAAGGCCCCGATAGGCAACACTATCCGAAGGGCAAGGGCTGATCTGATAGGCAACACTATTCAAAGATCGACCAAAGGCTTACATTGACTACACAATAAACAAGCAAGTAGAAAGTAGCTCGAATAGATGATTAGAGAATGTAACTATCCTAAACAAATGTTTGGATGCTTGGAGGAGAAGATATTTGTGCTCTTGAGTGCTCTTGGATGCTTGTATGCTTTGGGTATGACTTTCTTAGTCTTCTGGGAAGATGTAGACATGTTTATATAGGGATAGGACTTCTCTGTCTTCAAAACGAGCAGGATGCGCTCTGTGCGTTACACGAAATACTCTAACCCATTACAGAGGCATGGGAACCTGTTATGACG
>CAXKVX010002399.1:0-92130 GCA_964058865.1 Eleocharis quinqueflora
AGAGAGGTAAGAAAATTGCAACTTTTGTTGGTCCAGAAACCGTTTGATTAGCAACTTTTCTACCTCTTTAAAAAAAATAGCAAAACAATTCAAAAAATGTAAAATTTAATCTCCAAGTAGATTTCAATATGTAGATCATGTTCAACGGTTCGGATCGCTCGTTGAAATTTCCAAATTAGATATAACGAATGTGGAGCACGAGCGATTTGGTGCTCCATGGAGCACCCTCGCCTTTCTCTCTCTCTCTCTCTATATATATTTATATATTAAGGTTCAAAGTTTTCTGGAAAATTCAAATGTTTTAACTTTTGCGTGTTTTCATTTTCTAATTTTTTGAATTTGAAAAACAATGGAAATACACCCAAAAAAGATAAAAGCATTTCAACTCTTAACCTACTTCTGTCAGTGAAACACCACACACTATTATGCACATGCATTTGCAAATTGCAACACGGCCGTGTAGACGTGCAGTACTCGGTTGAAAAATGAGTTCACTTGATTCGATCATGTCTTTGGCCTCTACCAACTTTGCTTGTTTTGATCCTAAAAGAAAAAGAAAAATATCATTCATTTAACTTCATTTGAAAAATAATATGTATATTTGTACTCACGCCCGGGACGAAATTGCAAAAGTTTGAAAATAAAACGTTCGAGTCTGAAAATTATAATAGGCATACGTGAAATTTATAATATTTTATTTTTAGAATCAGCCAATAAAAAATTCCAGTTTTACCACCGTCCGCTTGATTGGATTGCTATTTTTTCACGCTTTGTTTAACAATTTCAATGATATGACAAAACGGGTTGCATTTAATATGTAATTTAAATATATTTAATTTTTCCGTTGCGTTAGTTGCGTATGCGGTCCCTACCTAGTACCTAGAGTGAGAATTGTTTGTCTAGAATCGTCTCGACTAGAATCTCCTCTAAATTTGTACCTCGGTAGTGAAAATTTAAAGAGTCGGGTCGGACTTTACAAGAGTCGGGTCTAGAGGGTCTACGAAAGAGCTGGATAAGAATCGAGTTTAAAGAGGGTTTAATAAGGGTCGGATAATAAGGGCTTTGTTCTAAGAAAATATGTTCGGCCCCTCTAAGATCCGACTCTTATGAGGCCTTAATTCGGGGTTGCAGAGAACCGGATCAGGACCGGGTAATAAGGGCTTTGGTCTCTTTTTTTAATTTTTTTTTAATTGTGAAAGGGTTGATAAAAGTCTGAGGGGCTGGCGTCAGTAAGGGTTGCAGAGGGTCGGATCAGGGCTGGACAAGGTCGGAGCTTGAAAGGGCCGGATAAATAGGAGCATGTATTTTTTGAACGAATCCGACCCTTCTAAAGCCCGGCTCTTATAAGATTCGGCCCTTTCAAAATCTTATTAAGAACCGAATCATAATCGAATCTGACAGAAGTTTTACAAAAATCGAACTGAGGACCGAAGACTTATGACATATCACTGCCTCATGCACATCTAATTCTCGCATAAATAGATCAACTTTACAGTTAAATGCCTTACCAATTTTGCATATGCGAATAATGCGATACAATATTATGATCTTTTTCTAACATCGAGCTTTTATATGTTTATTACGATTATTTAATATGATTATAGCATTTAAACATATGACTTTAAGGTATTGTCAACATTGTTGATTGTCGTATATTTGAATATGTGTTATGAGATGTTTGTAAACTCTTCTCTCGTTTTACAATTTGTAAAACAAATTAATATTAATTTTGGATAATTGAGATTTGATGAGATATAAAGACTCAAACATGTACAAGTCAAGACATACTCAAAGATATCAAGAGCAAACAAAATGGGTGTTTTTAGAGTCACATGTTACCATAACGCATGCTCAATCCGTCACCACAGGTGTCTAACTCGTCACAACGAGTGTCCAACCTGTCATAACGGGTTGAAGAGGAGAAGTGCTGAAGAACAGAGGAGCTTCTAGAACCATGCATTACTGTAACCCATAACTAAGCCATCACAATGGGTTTCTACTCATGAAGGCCCAAAAGTCAGTGAAATTTAGCAGAGAATGGCAAATCTGAAAAGTTGTCAACCCGTTATAATGAGTTATGTAATGAGTTGCATGAATCTGTAACGGAAGGACAAGATTTCAAGACTGCAAGACTTCAAGAAATGACCAGCCTATATATACCTTCGGGGTACGAACCAGAAAGCCATCTAAAACCTTCCCCAAGCTTTCAAGCATACTTTTGAGCTTTAGAAATGATACTAAAGCCTTCTCCTACAGCTACCTAACCTGAGAGACTTAGGATAGCTACAATCATCTAATTGTCAATCTGAAAACATTCATTCTTGCTAGCTTTGCTAGCCTTTTGGTACACTACATTTGTGTTGTCAAGTAGTGCTTCAATGTCCTTGATTGTTTAGTTAATCATATTTTTTACCTTGTACAGTGGTGTAGCCATTTGCATAGGTTTAGAAATCTAAGATTAGTTTGCTTATTAAGAATAAACCAAAGATAAATTTCGCAATTATAAAAAACACTTATTGTTTAGTGGAATCGATCTCGAAAGGAAGTTTTGGTTCCGGGAGTCCCGTGGATGTATGCCTAGTTCGTTTGTAGGTCGAACCACGTTATATCACGTATTCTTGTGTTCGCTTGATCTCTCTTGTTCTTTACTCTCTTTCTTCACTATGCTTGCACTTTGTTATCTTGATTTGTTCAATTGCTCTTATTACTTGTGAAACCCGCGAAATTTTGAACGCGTTAAACATGATTAACGCACAAAACAAATCAAAGTGTAAATAATAAATCACTAACAGATAAATTAAAAATCATAATGACTTAATTAAACATGTTACATAATAAATTGTGATAAAATTTAAAACACGTAATAAGAATATCTACAGAGGCCATTAACAATAATTTTCTTATTAATTTACCTAATTGAATAACATAAATAAGAACAACATAATTTAGAAATCACGAAACGAATTATGCAAATCATTTCGAGTTAAGATTTTTTCTTTCGTGCAACACAGATAGATACACGAGCCATTGGATACGATCGTATAATGTCTCGCATTGCACCGTTATTTCCCTCTCTTCTTTCCTGTTTTCTTTCTCTCTCTCCCTTCGGTGCATTAATTGCACATGCCTCTCTCTCTCCTTTGTCGCTGATTCCTTAAATTCCCTCTCTCTCTCTCACTCTCTCACCCGATCCCTTTTTCTCTTCTCCTTTTCTTTTCTTTTCTTTTCCTTCCTCGTTCTCTTCACCCGTCCCCTCACTCTCCTACTTTTTTTTCCTCTTTCTCTCCCTGCATCATTTCCCCTCCACTCGAGTACCCTGTCTCCTCTCCTTTATCCCTCTTTCTTCTCCTCTCTCACTCTCCCGGTCAACCTCTCGCCTCTTTCTTTTCTTTTTCTTGTTTTTATTTCTTCGTCGATCCCTCACCTCGCATTTATGGGTTGTCCCCTCATACGCTCTTTTAGTCGTCCTCTAGCCCCTATGAACGTCTCTTCTCCGCTGACATTGCTCACCCGAAACTATTCACCCTTGATGGTGAAGCATTGTGCCCCTTGCTCCTTTCCCTACTTATACCCCCCCGATCTGCCTTGTTCTCGTGATGTTAGGACAAATGCTCATGTGTTGAGATTCTTTTTTTTACCATGGTTTAAAAGTGTTCGTTGGATAACTTCAGGAAACTCGAGGAAAACCGAGAAGAGAAGAGGCAGAGGAGGAGGAGACTACTTCCCCAAACACTCGATTTAAAACTTGCATTGTATCTCGTCACTGGTAACCAACCAAAACCTAGATGCACTCTTTTTCTTTGATTTGCTGGTTGCTTGCTGTGTTGTTTTGTGATGACTCTTGATTTATGGTTTGATACACCTTGATGGCAGTGGCCATCGAGCCACTGTCGGTGATATTGTGGTTACGCACTAGTACTCTTGACTAGGTGCCTTGTATTGTATTTCTTGTGTTTGTGCCTTGTTGTCTATGTGCCTTGCTGTTTTTGGGTAAGCTTGAACTGCTGGGTGTTCTGGATCTGGGATGATTTTTGGGACTGTGGGGCTGGTCTGGTTACCGGTACCCTCGGGTTGCTGTTAGGTTGTGTTGTCTGGTTTTGCTGGTACCATTTCCTTACCCCCTCTGTTGCGGCTACTCTGGTATTATCAGCACAGCACCGGTGCAGTCATACTTGGTGCTGGGCTTTGTTGTTTTTGTGAAAGTTTAAAAGCCCAGAAGTGATGACTGGGCTTTGGTTGGATTTTCGAATTGGACCACTGAGGCCCAATAGGCCCTTGCTGAATTTAAACAACTTAATGGGCCTCATTTGGACTTACAAATAAATTAAAAATAAGCTGAGCCTTGGCTGGAATTAAATAAATAAAAATGGGCTATAGGCCTTTAGACCCCTCTGACCCTACAGATACTACACGACTAAAATAATGGACCCTTACATAAAACGATAATAGTTCTAGGTATTTTTTTGGGGCTTGGGCCCTGTTTAGGCCAAAATGGGTAAATACAGATACTACATAAACGGTGGCCTTACCCATAATGCCTAGTAACTAGACCCGAGGATAAAAGGATCGAGAAGGGTATATTGAGAAATGATGATTATAAGCCCGTGCAGCGAGAGCTACGGCGATGACGTGTGAGTCTCGGGCAACCGATCCCACAGGATTAACACAAACAAAATAATAATTTAAAATAAACCAACTTGTGTTTTATTGTGTTTCTTATATATTTTTCTTCTATAATATATATATATATATATATCACAATTACTATAACGAATAATATACGAGGTAGCTATATAAATAGAATAGGTGGTTAGGTACGGCAACGTGCTTAATAAAGAATCTTTGACTTATAATAATATGCAACGATTTAATCAAATAGCTAAAATATGCTAATAGCAACATAATTTAAATAGTATAAGCTAATCAAATGCAACATATAAATATATGTAAATAACTAAATAATTATATCGTGAATTATATATATAGATAAATATATATATGTATGTATATAAGGGTATACATGTATATATGTATACACACACACACACACACACACACACACACACACACACATATATATATATATATATATATATATATATATATATATATATATATATACGTACTTATATATGAACATGTATATATATGTAGTAAAGTACATCCGAATCACCACCAACAAAATTGGACTAAGTTTAATTATATATAATAATAATATATATTGATCAATTTTTCTATATCACAATGTACACTCAATTGATTATGTACAATACACGCACGTAAGTGTGACTAAGTAATAATATAAACATAAATATATATATTTATCAATTTCTCTATGTTATAACTAAATACAATACACATAGACGTATATAAGTAATATTTAATACATTACGTATACTGTACACATAATTATTACTAAACAATTAGATAAACACAATAACCTATATTGATCAATTTTTTCTGTAAACATAATACCAAAACACACTTAGAATTATTAGGATATTTTCTTCATTCATTGCCTAGTTTAAATAAAAGTCCATCTAAAAGTAATTGAATTTATAACATGCTTTTATAGTGCTATGTTTTATTCATATTCTGCTCATTATCGTCCTGACGTCACATTAAATAATGGAAATAGTAACACATTATAAAATAACAATTAAATTAAATATGAAGAAAGAGATATGTGAGTTGGACACACACTCGCCGTGCAGCACGGACACTGCACGCGAGATTTGACTAAGTGAAATTTTTTAAGTAAATTATATTAGGAGCATCAAGGACGTCTCAAAGGCCTGTAACTTTTTGTACTTTCATTTCTCAATGAATCCTTCGACTGACTAAACAAAATCGAAACATATAAATAGGAGACTTAGTGGACTCGGACCCACACGCTGTGGACGAGATCTATACTATTGCTGACGACGCTGATCCTAGTGCGGACGCAGCGAATCTTTCGTTATAGTAGCTCACGCTTCATTCCAGGTGTGGATTCTTGGGGATTATATTCCTTTCTCTCTTAAGTAGGACCTATCAGACTTACCTATATTGAATTGCGGTACCAAACTACCAATAATTATTAATCAGGCCCGTAGAACTTGAACTGTCATAATTGCATACCGGTAATTGTACCAATTATTGAGACAGACTTGCATCTCATATTGCATATAAGATCTGATATACGGATCGTATTAGGCTATTAGCTACTTATAGGTAGATACGTATAAATATTATATATATATTCTCGTCGGGAGTGATGAGAGTCGGGCCGGTGATCACCAGCTGGATGTGTGGCGTGAGGGCATTGTGACGGGTAGATTACGTACGGTAAACGGATTCGCCCGTGGGGTCCCCCGTCGGGATGTCTTCATAGACATTCGGCTGATGCTCATCAAACGTGATCATCACTTGATGGCTCGTAGTGCCAGTTCGAGAGTTTTATTTCCAAATATCTTATTAGTATATGTATTATAATACTTCCTCTTTGAATGATTAAGGTTCGATTTCTCAGTTTAGAGTATGCGTGTCATATGTGAGGTATTGGAGCTATTCCGTTCTTTATATATTTCTATTAGCCGATGTTTGAGATCTCTAAATATTCGATGGGGTTCCCCTATTAACTCCAAGTGAGTAACGGGGAAATCTGGGCCTCTCCTTGACTTTAACTAGTACAGGGAGTTTCCTTTTTATTATTATTCAAATGGGTAGTCGGTTACTTATTTTCGTATGACGGTTGAGACCGAGAGTTTAACTTTCTTATTTTCTTTTTGTAAGGTAGGCTTCTCGGTTCGCTTTTGATCAAGTGTGTTCTTTTATAGCCGCTCTATTTTACCAGAGCGTTTCGTTATGGAAACTCAGAATTAAGTTAGATTGGCGGCTGATTATACTAGACTCGTCTAACGATACCCTTAGATTTGGCGGCTGGTATACTAGACCCGTCTAAGGGGGCGAATCCTGAAGTCCTACACCCGGGTTTCTAAAATTTGATACTCTGTACATTTGTCTGGGAGTTTGATATCTTCTCATATTAGATATTTACACTACTATTCCTCATAAATATTCTTGGGTTTTCTTTCTCGTATCGTCTCTTTGGATAGATTTAAATATTTATTTAAATGGATTAATGGTTAAACAAAACACAAGCTAGGTGTAGCAACTTGTTTTAGGTATTCTCAGTAAATGTGATTGGTCCAACCTTGAATCGGATATAATCCCAAAGGCTGGACCTTAATCCACACTGAGTATTTTTTTACAAATTACTCACGTTCCACGGTTGGTTGTGGGGTCCAGGTAAGGAGCAAGAGATTTTTTTGATGTCCAGAGGAGAGCGCTAGGATGGAGTCCCCGGCGTCTTCCGTTTTGAATATCACTTCTTTTGTTTCTTCATTTCTTTTGTAGGATTAGTGTGTAGTAGGTTAGCTAGGACCGGTCCCACGTCCTTTGATGGGATCGTCCTCTTTTGTATGTATTTTATTTTTGTTTAGCTTCCGCTATAAACTTTGTATCATGGCGCTGGATTATATATATGTATTTGTTGGATGTTCATGTACTGTGTGAAATGTGTGTACTTTTCTCTTAAATTAAATATAATAAATTAATCATATCTGTATTTTTTAGTGGAAAATTAAGTCTTTCGTGTACTTGAAATCAAGTACACGTGGCGGGATTTACACCCTTAAGCTAGTCATTATTTTTGGGGTGTGACATTACTTGCTTGTGAAATTCTAGCTAGGTGATTAAGGTCTAAAAATTTGAATTGTTATTGTTAAAAATGATTTCGCACTAGCACTTAACCTTAGGACCCCCAATCTAACAATTGGTATCAGAGCCCACAGGTTCATACCTAGCTAATTATCAAAATCTTGATAACTTTCGACCTTGTATTGTGAAAAATGGAACAATTGAAGTTTGTGAAAGAATAACCAATCTTTTGTGTGCGTTGTAAGAACTTCTCTTTTTGTAAGAGATGTATGATAAAATACCTTAGTCTACTTGAGCTTTGGAAAGATGTAGAGGATGGTTGGACACCCAAATATGAAATTGATTGTGCTACCTTGATCCAAGAGTTCAAAGACCTCAAATATTCAAATGATAATGCCATGAACACTATATTTAGCTCAATTAATGAGACTATTGCAATATCTTTCACTCATGTCTACAAATGCCAAAGAAATTTGGAATGTCTTAGTGCTTAGATATGAGGATAATGAACACATGAAAAGACTTGTAAAGTTGACTTAGCAACAAAATTGGAAAATATCTTTGAGAAATGAATTTGTAGAAGTTGGTAGAATATTAGTGATGAAGATTTTGTAAAGAAGCTTCTAAGGATGCTGTCTAAGAAACCCGGATGGATGACGCTGTGAGCTCAATCGAAGCTTTACAAGCTAAAGGCCTTACTTATCAACCCGAAGAGGTGTATGCACAACCATGCTCATATGAGAAAATTCACAAGGAAGTGATGTGCTCTACCTCAACCAAATCTTTGACCTTACGCGCACAATCTTCATGCAATTGTCCCTACAAGTTCGAATCAAGCGAAGTCGTATATCAAAACTAGTCTTTATCAAGTACTCTCTAAGGACAAAGACCTTCTCATCAAACTCGTGAAATGAGGCATTGAATTCGAAAGAAAGGTGAATGATGAGAGGATAGTTCAAGGCAAGAAGATGGTTTGCTTATCATCCAACAAAGAAAGGCATATCATTCAAAATTGTCATGTCATCTTTCCTCAAAGGAGAAGACCACAAGAATGACATTTCAAAAGAACTCACAAGAAAGCAATGCAAGCTACTTGGTTAAGTAAATCCGAAGAGAGTAAATATGAGGAAGAAGAAGTTAATCTCGGAGGAGATGAAGTAGAGAATAAGCTAGCCCTTATCGGAAAGAAATCAAGTACATGTATGGAGATAACTCTTGAAGTCATAAAGGAGCAAGGCATGACGGATCCGGAGAAGATTCATATCATAAAGCGAATGGCTCAAGCAAAAAATGACTATGCTAAAGAAGAAGAATAAGTCTCAAGGAGACTTGAAATTCCAACATGCATTCCAAGGATAGACACTTCCATGATGATTAAGAAGCCCTTAAGTCCTTCAAATTTGAGATTGATGGAAAAGCAATTGATAATGGATGTTGCAAAACAAATTGATAAGCCTTTGAGTCTTGCAAGAGTAGATGCTTGTGTGCAAGAGAAGATAGCTCAACCAAAGGTAAAAAACTACAAGTGCTCAAGAAATATAGGCCCTTAGCCGAGCTAATACGATAGAAATTCACCTCTCTAAATATAATGATGAGTCTAGTGATATGAGTTTTATGATTTGGATAAATATCAAGAGTCTTTTAATGTGACTAAGCTTAAATAGTTGCTTGATGAGTCCAAAAAGTCTATGGATGTTAAAGATGACATGATCAATGATCTTAAATCTAAGATTGAATTGCTACAAATTAGGATTAATGATCCTGAGACCAAAATCAATTTAGATAAAGAAAATGAATTAAAAGAAGCGCATCCTTGAACTTCTAAATTTGTTAAGTTTGTTAAAACTTCAAACCATGACACTAAAATTGACTATGATAAGATACATATTGGTAAAGGTCCACATTACAAAATCGGGCTTGGATTTATAAAGGAACAACCTTCTAAAATTGAACAACAACTTAAGCCAAATGACAAATCTATTCAAGTTAAAAATCATGCATATATGTATAACAAGAGATACACTAAGAAAACTAAGTTCACTAAACCTTATTCTAAAAAGATGGTAAACAAATCTAGACTTAGAAATAATTATAGGATTACCAACCAACATAAAGCTCAACCACCAAAGCTTTATGTTAATGATATGTATGGTAGATTCCATGAGCTATATGATAACAAGAAACTTGGTAATAATTTTCAAAGAAATAGATTTAATTGTGCTTTTTAAACAAGACATAACCCTAGAAATGTGCTAAATGATCATAAGAATTTTAATAGCAATTTTCAAAGAAAAAGATACAATAATGTCTACCAATCAACATTTCATCCAAAAACATAAGGAATTTTCATGTTAAGTATATATTAAGGGTGAGTTATTGGAGACCAATTAACAAGAATGACTATGATCATAGCAATATTAATTCAAAGACTATTTTTTGTTCATCTTGTTTGAATTTTGGACATCAAGATCGATTTTTTCGTGTTAAGAATGGTAAGAGTATAGTTCCATTTGATGTGTCCAGCACAAGTGAAACTAAATCATTTGTCTAGAGAGTCACTAGACTCCTCCAATTTGATTTTTGATGCGTTGCATTTATATGCACATATTTGCCTTGACTTGTACCCAGTTTCATCCTAAAATCCGTGTTTTATATGCATTTAGACTTGTTATCTGCCTTGTTCTTGGTCACTACTCTTCTTTGGTCTTATTTCAGGTACACGGAGCATTTGGATGCATTTTGAGCGATTACGAACCTTGGATTAGAGCGGCAGCTGACTGAGCACATTCCATTCCTCTTGCAGGTCGCAAGCCACTCTTGCGACCAGCAAGATAGCTTCACATGCGGGCTGCAAGCCACATCATGCGGGCCGCAAGTCAGTTATGGTAACTTCCAGCGCCTCCAGGCTATATTTACCCCTTTCTAGGTCTTTCACGAGGATCGCATTCTGAGACCTAGGGGCGCCGTCTTGTCCACCAGAGACCTGAGAAGGCCTGGAAGCACTGTTCTACCTCGGTCCTTCACACCATTGGAGAGATCCAAGCCCGTGAAGACCCCCTGCAAGGCAGATTCTGAAGTCTAAGGGTTTTATCGGTTTTGTCGCTATGAACTCTTACTTTTCTGATTTTGTTTTGTGTGTTTGCTGTATGGATGAGTAGTCCCTAGTCCCTTTGGGGCTAGGGAAAGATATTGTGATGGATGATTGTTTTTATTAGTTGATTATTGTGATTTTTATTTGGATTGAATGAATTGTGTGTCTTTTCTTGAACGCTTGTTTGTTTGCTTGGTAAAACCCGTGGATTAAGGCCAAATCCAGTGTGGTTATGAACATCAACTGACCAACACTTGTTCTTGAATTGTTTGGGTTGATTGTGTAGATCCGAGAAAGCCCGAGAGGGAATCTTGTGTTTAATCGAGAGATTAGACTAACCTTAGAAATCGTCCAAATAAACTTAGGATTTAGAGATAAACCTAAGGGTTCTTACTTCTGCATACCTCTGTTGAACGACCAACACACGAGAGTTGAGGGAATTCAATTAGAACTGTTGATTAGGAACCAGTCACGACAATCAAATCTGATCCAGAGAGTTGCTTGCGAGCCGCATGAGAAGTCATGCGGGCCGCAAGTGACCCCTGACTTGCGAGCCGCATGAGAGATCATGCGGGTCGCAAGCAGGGCATCCAGAGCCTTATCTGACCTGAAACCCCTGGGGCGCTTTTATCTTTGATTGCTTTCGACTTGTTACTGTTTTATTGTCTGTTTACTTTAGTTATTTACTGCTTGAATTGTGACTAAAAACTTGTTACAACCCCCCCCCCCCATTTTCTACCTGTTTGAGAATTGGAATTGAACTGAGTCTGGTTTGGTCTAAGTCTCCGTCCCTGTGGATACGATACCCAATCTATACTTGACGTAGTCGTGCGCTTGCGACTGAATTGAGTGTAATTGAGGTTTTAAAAGCCTATACCCTAGCGGGACATCAAGCTTTTTGGCGTCGTTGCCGGGGACGGCAGTATTTATTCTGAACTTAACTCTTACTTCTTTTCTGATTCTAACTTTTTCTCTTCAATCTTTCTTTGATTGTTTCAGGTGTTCAAACTGGGCAAGCCTCCTCCTGTTGGTGACTACAACTTGAGGAGTGGTGCCAGGAAACCGAACCCGACTTTGATACCTGAACCAATCTCCGTCCCTTCTCCATCGGAAGCATCTGTCATGGCAAATCGTACGGATCCTCCAAACATTGAAATTCCCAATGATGGAGCGAGGGTAAACGATGAGCAATTCGTTCCGCACACTTTAAAGGACTATCACATTCCGAGGGCTGATGATGCACAAGGACCCATTCGCCTACCAGTACTGGTTGGAGATACTCCTAACTTTGGTTCTGGCATCGTCAACCTCATTCAGCAGAACTGCTTTCACGGCTTGGAGATGGAGAACCCGCATGAGCATCTCAACAACTTCGTTCAATGCTGCCAAACCGTGAAGTGCGCAATGGCAAGCATGGAATATGTGAAGCTAGCTTTGTTTCCCTTCTCCCTCAAGGACAAAGCGAAATTCTGGTTTAACTCTCTCCCTAA
Source organism: Eleocharis quinqueflora (assembly GCA_964058865.1). NCBI lineage: Eukaryota > Viridiplantae > Streptophyta > Magnoliopsida > Poales > Cyperaceae > Eleocharis > Eleocharis quinqueflora. The sequence goes on from CAXKVX010002399.1 coordinate 12,283, forward strand.
AGGCTCAGTTGGTACCTGGCCTGCTATGTCTAATCTCTTTTTGGCCAAGTACTACCCTGTTAAGAGAACTGCCAAGGTTAGGGGTGAGATCACTGCTTTTAAGCAGATTTATGATGAGACCCTTAGTGATGCATGGGATAGGTTTAACCAGTTGCTTCAGTCTTGCCCACACCATAATCTGAGTGATTTTATGCTTGTTGATGCTTTTTACAATGGTCTAACCCCTCAGAGTCGTGTGCTTGTTGATTACAGTGCAGGTGGGACTATTGTTGATATGGAACCTCAAGAAATTCTCAATCTCTTTGAGCGGTTATCACAGCAGTAGCAGTGGTCCAACAGGGAGACAATTCGTGGTTCGGGTGGCAGGTATGAGGTCGATCAGCTAGCCTTGATGCAAGCTAAGATTGATGCTCTTCAAAACCAGATGGACAAGCAGAAGGCGTCTTCCAAGATGTTGCAAGTGCAAGCTTGTGCTCTTTGTGGAGATGAGACACACGTCTATGAAGGATGTCCACTTGCACAACCCAAAGAAGACATGGGGCAAGTCAATTCTCTCAATGCCGAGCCCTCCTTCTTTCCAAAACCACCTTTCTCCCGCTCCTACGCATCTGACCAAAATGATCGACAAAGTTGGGTCTTGCAGAACCAACAACAATGGAGGGAAAGACCCGATAAGGCCACTTTTGGGTCCTACATCAACAACAACTCCTCACGTTACCAAAACCAAGTTCCGCCACAGCAGCAAGGGCAAGGAAGTGGAAACCGAACCTTCTACAACAACACCCACTTTCCAAACCAAGGCCAAAACCACAATGCTCAACCCTTCAACAACAGAACCCAATTCAATCAACCCAAGCAAGATTCCGTGCTCCAACATGTGACTGACTTCATGCACGAGCAAGGGAAGATGAATTCAATATTGTTTGAGCAATTGCAGGCAATGAATGAGAAGCTGACGAGACTTGGAGTCGGTGACCAAAGCAGTTCCTCAAGTGCAACGGACAAGAACAAGTTGCCAAGCCAACCAATCAATCCCCAAGGAGAGGTTAAGGTAATTCACACCTTGAGGAGCGGCACGGAGTACACTGGACCCTCTATGCCGGAAGAAACAGATCAGCCGGCAGAAGAAACAGCTCCCAGCGACTCTACTTGCGGCCCGCAAACAACATCATACGGCCCGCAAGGATCACATCAGGGCACATCCGCAGGCTCTTCAGCTACAAACAGCCCAGCAGACAATACTTGCGGCCCGCAAGGACCCTCATGCGGCCCGCAAGAGACATAGACAGAGGCAGAACAGCAGGCAAGTCAGGACGTGCAACCAGCAACCGATCAGAGTAAGGACAAAGGGAAATCAGCAGAGACACCTCCACCTTATAGACCACCTGTCCCGTTCCCTCAGAGGCTCGCCAAGACTCGTTTGGATGAGCAGTTTTCCAAGTTTATGGAGGTATTGAAACAACTCACCATTTCCATTCCTTTTACTGATGCGCTTATGCAGATGCCTTCCTACTCCAAGTTTCTCAAGGACATCCTATCCAACAAGAGGAGCCTGAAGGAATGCAAGAGCGTGCAGCTGAACCTTGAATGCAGTGCAGCGGTGAGTCGCAAGCTACCTCCAAAGCTTGGCGATCCAGGTAAGTTCACTATTCCTTGCACCATTGGTAAAGCGGTTATCGAGAAAGCTTTGTGTGATTTGGGGGCAAGTGTGAGTCTCATGCCTCACACCATCTTTCTTAAGATAGGTGTGGGTGAGCTCAAGCCCACTTGTATGACTTTGCAGCTTGCAGATTCTTCAGTGCGCTTACCAATGGGAATAGTGGAAAATGTGACCGTTCAGGTGGGAAAGTTCTTTGTTTCAGGAGATTTTGTGGTGATGGAGATGGACGAGGACAAGGATGTGCCGGTCATACTAGGGCGTCCCTTCCTCAGGACAGCCAGAACCATATTCGATACATATGAAGGAACTCTCACCATGAGAATCGGGGGTGAAAGAGTGCAGTTTCAAGTTGCTAAGGCAGTAAAGTACCCCGATTCACCTGACGATTGCTATCGAGTTGATGTCATTGATGAGTTGGTCGCTGAAGTGCAGCAGGAAGACTTTCTCGAGCAGACCCAGGGCTCGCTCAGGTATCACTTTGACTTTTTATCCCGCTTTCAGGATGAGCTGAGCACTCTGGAAGGACAGCTTGCGGCCTGCAAGGATGCCAAGCATGCGCCCAGCAGAGAGCCAATTGAACTGAACAGTGAAGAAGCAGTCTTTGCAGCCGAAATCTCAACAGATGAACCAGAACGCATGCTATGCGAATCTCATGAGGTTTCAGCAGATCACACACCACCACTCACAGATGCGAGTAAGCCCGAACTCAAGCCTCTCCCCGCCAATTTGAGGTATGAGTTCCTTGATTCTGACAGGTCTTCTCTGGTGATTGTGAGCATTCATTTGAGCACTGACGAGACGTCAAGGCTACTGGAGAAACTGAGGATTCACAGGGGTGATATTGGGTACTCGATCAAAGACATCAAGGGGCTTAGTCCAGCCATTTGTGCACACCGCATCCACCTGGAGGAAGGGCACAAACCTTCAGTGCAACATCAAAGGCGACTCAACCCAATTCTTCAAGAGGTAGTGAAGAAAGAAATTCTTAAATTGCTTGATTCTAACATCATTTTTCCTATCTCAGACAGCAAATGGGTGAGTCCAGTGCACGTAGTGCCAAAGAAAGGTGGAGCAACAGTCGTCAAGAACGAAAAGGGTGAGATGGTCCAAATGCGCACCACGACGGGATGGAGGATGTGCATTGACTACCGCAAGCTCAACGCTGCGACTCGCAAGGACCATTTCCCGCTCCCTTTTGTGGATCAGATGTTGGAGCGTCTTGCGAATCACACTCACTTCTGCTACCTTGACAGGTATTCAGGCTTCTTTCAGGTACCCATTCATCCTCAGGATATGGAGATGACGCCATTCACATGTCCCTATGGCACCTTTTCTTATCGAAGGATGCCATTCGGCTTGTGTAATGCGCCAGCTACATTCCAAAGGGCGATGATGGCAATCTTCTCTGCTTTCATTGAAAAAGAGGTTGAAATTTTCATGGATGACTTTTCTGTTTGTGGTACCTCTTTCGATTCTTGTTTGGACAATCTTTGTAAGGTTTTGCAGCGATGTGAGGAGGTCAATCTGGTTCTCAATTGGGAGAAATGTCACTTCATGGTGCAGGAAGGCATCGTCTTAGGACATCGAGTGACAAGCAGTGGCATCGAGGTTGACAAAGCGAAAGTTGAGGTCATTGAGAAGCTTTACACACCGACCAGCGTCAAGGATGTGCGTAGCTTCCTTGGTCATTGCAGCTTCTACCGCCGTTTCATCAAGGACTTTGCTCAAATCGCCAAGCCTTTGACGAATCTCTTGGTAAAGGATAATGATTTTGTCTTTTCTGATGAGTGTGTTAAGTCTTTTCTCAGGTTGAAGGAGGCACTCGTTTCAGCACCTATCTTGCAGCCTCCTGATTGGACCCAGCCTTTCGAGATCATGTGTGATGCCAGCGATTATGCCGTGGGTGCAGTTCTTGGGCAAAGGAAGGACAAGAAGCCCGTAGCCATCTGTTACGCGAGCAAGGTCCTTGATCCAGCACAGGTCAACTACACCACAACCGAAAAGGAGCTCTTGGCTGTGGTGTTCGCCCTTGAGAAGTTTCGCTCCTACTTGGTCGGCTCTCAGATCATTGTCTACACCGACCATGCTGCACTCAGGTACCTTCTGAACAAAAAGGATGCCAAACCACGTCTTATCTGTTGGATTCTTTTGTTGCAGGAGTTTGACATTGAGATAAGGGACAAGAAAGGATCGGAAAACTCGGTTGCAGATTACCTCTCTCGTTTGCATTGGGAAGGAGAGGCCCAAAACAGCATTGCAATTGATGATTCGATTCCAGGAGAGCAACTCTACACCCTCATAGCCTTCAACGATTCTACTTCTTGCGACCCGCAAGGACAGTCATGCGGACCGCAAGGACATCTCTCCTGCCGCCCGCAAGGCCCATCATGCAGCCCGCAAGTGACGCAGATAGAGCACATTTCTTCGCTGAAACCTGCACCGTTACCATGGTATGCAGATTTTGCTAACTTTCTTGTTGCAGGTGTTTATCCCCCAGGCATGACTTACCAACAGAGGAAGAAGTTTAAGGCTGACATCAAGTACTATTTTTGGGAAGAGCCTTTTCTCTTCAAGGTAGGTATTGATGGGATTTTTCGGCGTTGTGTGCCAAATGAGGAGGTACAATCTATTCTCTTTCATTGTCATTCTTCTGCTTATGGAGGCCATGCCTCCTCTTCTAAGACAGCTGTCAAGGTTTTGCAGTCAGGTTTCTTTTGGCCGACTATCTTCAAGGATGCACACTCTTTTGTACTTTCTAATGACACCTACAATCAATTTTAAGTTTATTATAAAATGTGTACTAGTGTGTACCAGTGTGTAAAGACAGTGTGTACCAGTGAATACACAGTGTGTACCAGTGTGAATACACACCTACAATTCCTCTGATGAAACTGTGAATACACACCTACAATCCCTTTGATGAAACTGCAGAAATTTATACCAACAAAATGTTAAGCACAAAAATTAATACCAGCAAAATGATAAAGATCAAGTTCAACGTCAACCTTTTTGCAATGTCAAACAGAGGCAGCAACCAACAACCTTCTGTGCAGAGTGCACTGTGCTCTAAACCAGCAACCAAAAACTGTAAGTAAAAAACTAGCAACCAAAAATCAGTACAACCAGCAACCTGCTGTACCCGAAATCAGAATAATAGTGCTCTAAACTGTAAGTAAAAAATCAGAAACCAAAAACTGTAAATTTAAACGTACTAGTAGAGAGAAACTTACTGGCGGAGCAGACAGAGAGATCACGTCGTGCACTCATGCTGGTCTCAGGCTCATAGCGTGGTGCAAGGCGACTTCGTGGTAGGAGAGGCAACTCTGTGGCGACTGGCGAAGCAAAGGAAAGAGACGGGTGGAGCAGTGGAAGACAAGGAGGTGTGTCGCCAGAGAGATCGATCGGCCATTTGAGTCGCTTACCAGCAAGTCCTGCTGATTTCTTTATTCTGGTGCAACGAATCTCCTTGTCGATTGAAGAGAGGAGAGAAAGAGTGCGGCGATTTCTAAGTTTTGCAAGAAGGCGATTTCTAGGTTTTGCAGCGACACCAACTAGGTTTTAGGCAATTAGTTGATTTAGGCGGGCCAAAAATTGGGATAAAAATACAGACAGGTTCTCAAAATAGGGCACAAAAATTTGGCAGGTTTAAAATACTGCATGAGTAAATATCTGAAGTTTGCATAAATATTAATGTTAACTGCGTGCATAAATATTGCATGGGCCGAAATTTAGTTAGCCCATGCTAAAGAGTTTGCGCACCCATGCAGATTTTTTTTTTTGCATGGGCCATGTCTAAGCATGCAAATCAATTTGTTTAGCCATTCTAAAGTAGCATTTTCTAGTAGTGATGTAACACTTGTTAATAAATTTTCATGAAAATGTAAAGTGGGAGTAGGAATGCAAACGAATCGAACTCGAACTAACAAACTTGTATTTGAGTTTGATTTGAAATCAATTTTGAATTAGTTTGATTTGAAATAGAACAACATTCCAACGAACTGTGCGAAGTTTGAGTTTGATATTGATTCGAATCGAACTCGAACGAATTACGAACTACAAATTTGTCTTGTTGTTCGAGCGTAAAGTAGTAAAAGGAGATGACAAAGAAGAGAAATATTATCTAATAGAAGAGGATGCAGAGGATGACGTTGGCAATAAAGAAAGTGAGTGTGAACCAACTAAAGATTATCTGAATGAAGATGAGAATGTTAGCATTAAAGATGAATGGATCAACTATCCCTAATCAAAATGAATGTGAAGTAGATAATGTAATTGAGAAAATGAGAGAAAAATAAAAATAAGATTTGAACTATATAGTTCGTGAATAACATTAGAATGAACTGTGTCAAGTTTGAGTTTGATTTGATACCAATACTAACGAACTCATAGCATAGACTTATATATATCAATAGTCTCAATATCATATGGCAGTTAAGATCTTCTCAAGATTCGAACTGTTTTAGTTCATGAATAGTTTCGAACGAACCGATTCTAGTTTAAGTTTGATTCAAAACCATTTCGAACTAGTTTGATTTGATTTGAAATTAGTTTCGAATTGAAATCGAACGAACTAATTTCGAACTTTTTTCGAATCGAACTCAAACTCATTACGAACTACGAAATTTTCTTACAGCTCTAAGTGAGAGAACCCACTCCTCAATATATATATATATATATATGTGTGTGTGTGTGTGTGTGTGTGTGTGTGTGTGTGTGTGTATATAGAGTATGGCTAATGTGAAAACGTTTGCACTTCGGCCGAAGTGCAAAAGTTTCACATTAGCCAACTTTTTGTAGTTAAAATTTAAATTTAAGTTGCTCAATAAATTCTTCATATCAAAATCTTGTAGGAAATCAAATTTAATGATTTTTAGAGCTTTCTAACTATATTTTAAATATTTTAAAAAAAAATCAGTTTAATATTAAAAAAACATGACATTTTCAGGATTGTTTTTAAAAATATTAAAAATATAGCTAGAAAACTCTAAAAATCATGAAATTTGATTTCCTATGAGATTTTGATATGAAGAATTTATCGAGCAACTTAAATTTAAATTTTGACCACAAAAAGTTGGCTAATGTGAAACTTTTGCACTTCAGCCGAAGTGCAAACGTTTTCACATTAGCCATACTATATATATATATATAGAGAGAGAGAGAGAGAGATTAGGGTGCTCCATGGAGCACCAAACAGCTCGTGTTCCACGTCAATTATCTCTAATTTGAAAACTGCAATGATCGATCTGAACCGTTGAAAATGATCTACATATTGAAATCTACTTGGAGATTGAATATTACATTTTTTATTTATTTTTTTGCTATTTTTTTAAAGAGGTAGAAAAGTTGCAGATCAAACGATTTTTGGAGCAACAAAATTTGTGATTTTCCGACCTCTCTAAAAAATAGCAAAAAAATAAAAAAAATGTAAAATTCAATCTCCAAGTAGATTTCAATATGTAGATCATTTTCAACGGTTCAGATCGATCATTGAAGTTTTCAAATTAGAGATACGATGTGGAGCATGAACAGTTTGGTGCTCCACGGAGCACCCTTGCTTATATCTCTCTCTGTATATATATATATATAATATGACTTGCTTTCAAATATAAACTTCAATAAAAAAAGTATGAACACAACAAACAGCCATGAATAGACAGTAGATCCATTTTCATACTTTGTTCCCATACTAACTCATATGATACTTGTCCTATCCAAGTTATTATAAAAGCATGTCCACTTTGAATTGTTATATGTAAATGAATTCGTTGCAGATACATATAACATAAGATTTGAGTGTATTATAAAAGTTAAGTGTGCTAAAATACTCAAATATTCAATTAGATTTAAAAAATAAAAAAAACTATTTTGTTTGAGATTAAAGACTGTTATTATTGTTGTTGTTAAAAAAAATAAAACTCTGACAAAGTGGAGAACCCTTCTAATTTCAAAGTAAAATAAAAAGAAAAAGAAAAAGGGCATTCTAATACACACGACTGCTGACATAATTCTAGAGAAATCAAATGCTATCCTAAAACAGTGTTTACCTTCCGGTGGGGAAGAAAAAGTCAAATTAATCCCGTGATACCAGCTATAATGGAAAAACAATACCTGGTAATTGCATACGAACTTGCCGCCTAAGAGAAAAAGAACCATGGCAATAAACTAAGAATAATAAAGATACTGTGCCTTCAATTATGCCCCCGTTAATGTCCAAAAGGAGGTCTGTAAAGTCAAAAGCGCGGATTCGTACGAGATTCCCGCGTCAACATATATATCCCTGTTATAAAATAATAAACAAATAAACATACCTTTAGTCAGAACATCTTGCATACTTCAGTGTCACTGTCACAAAAGGAAGAAATACATTTATTCTGAGACAGAAAGGGAGAACTAAAGATAGATTCAAAAATAGAGATGCAATGGTGCAGGTGCTTTGCACTGATGATATGGGCGTTGCTTACCATTTCACTGAGTTTGCCTCTCCTCCTCTTTCTCCTTTTAGCTGCCGTCACCTCTCGCCTCACTGGGTCAGCCTTGTACCTTTTCTAGTTTTTTTCTTTTCTTTTAATACCCCATTAAGGTTTAATTGTTGTTGTACTAATCAAAATATTCAATTTCTCCATCAAAACTCTTAAATAATCAAAATATGCAATTTCTAGTTAATTTCCTTTTACCCTTTTTATACATTTAGGTTATTTTTTTTATTTTTATGTTATTAATATTTTTATTTTAAAGTAAAGGGACTAATGTATCTTTAAATCAACGTATCCTTATTCTTTTAAATAGTACATGCATGGTTCCATACTTCCATTGACAAATACGCAACTCACTCGAGTAGATTGACCATTTGCAGTCAACACAATGGTTGCAAATTAGGAGATTCTGGTACATTGTTATATTAGATTACGTCCATTGTTAAACAAACAAAGAATCAATTTCCAACACACTAGCAAAAAAACTTGTGAGGAAGTGAGGTTAAAAAAGGTGATTTGGTTCGGAGATCTATTCCTTCTACTTCCTCTCTGGTTCGGAGATCTGACAAGGGGACCAACTCCGTTGGGACGAGATGATCTGATGTGACGAGTGGTGATGCGATGGGGTGAGCTCGAGGAGATCAGATTGAAGTGACGAGATGATGCTAGATCCACTCCGTTGTGACAATGGAGATCCAGCTCTCTGATGTGCTCGAAGGCGATATGCAGAGAAAGAGGAAGGGGTTTGGCCGGGATCTGAGGCTGAGACGACGCTGAGGTGACAGATTTATCGGAGCGGATCACCAGAGAGATGACGTTGAGCTGAGACGATGCTCTGATCTGAGGCTGAGATGTACTGAGGCTGAGACACGATCACCACAGAGACGAGACACAAGACAGAACAGATCGGAGATGATGATGCTGAGGTGAGACAGACCAGACTAGGGCTGAGATATGACGATGCTGTGTCAGAGAGATGATCATCTACATAGCATGATGCTGACAGAGCCTGATGCTGAGAGCTGACGATGATGTGTCCTGGTTCTGACAGAGCCTGCTGCTGACAGTGGCAGACGATGCTGAGCTGTTCACAAAAGATGAGTAATAGAGGATACGTTACTAAGATCCTGGGGACAAGATATGATGCTGAGATGATCTGACAGAGCACAATTGTTTAGTGAGGCGATATGTCAGTGAGTGTTGCCGTGCCAAGGATAGTACGTGACCAGATACGATGTCAGGTGCAATTGGATGCAATTGGATTCAAAGTGCAAATCATATTGGATTCTGGTACGGTTTGAGGTTACGGCAAGATATTGAACTGAAGATCGGAGGGATTACTCTAACTTGACCAGGTACTGAACTGAAGGATCTGGCATGGGATCAGAGAGATTTTAGATTGATCGGGTGCTAAGGGATGTGACAGAGGGGTTCGAGATTGATCGTGTTTTCTGAGAGGGATGAGTGCGTTTGGCAATTTGTTCGTTGGCATATGTGAAGTGAGGCAGAGTGCCCGACGAAGCGTGATCTAGGGATTGTGCGACAGAGATATAATCCGGGCGACCTTGGGGCTGGTTGCGCTGGAGTTTGGGGTGATGTCTGGCTAAGCGACGACAATTGACAGTTGGTAGAGGTGCAATATGTCTTGTTGGCTAATATGAGATATTTCGATACTGATGTCAGACGATTAGATCGTGATGGGATTATGATGAAAATATATAGCTATGGAGCCGGGGGATAGTGAAAATTATAGAATTATATTAGTGTTGGGTATTGTATCATTAGTAGAGATTTTGTTAATTTTGCAATTTTGTCGTTAGTATAGGGTTATAGATTGTGAGTATGTGATGATGGTTTTTGTTCTTTGAATTTTGTATTTCTTTTTTCTATGAAAATGGAAGTGACAGCGCTCCCTGCTTATTTCAAAAAAAAAAAAATAGATTACGTCAATTGTTGAGTGAAGTTTAAACAATCAGAACAAGAATTTAGTTGTATATTTGATGAACTTGGATCAATGGACTTGTTGAGAAAACATGAACTAGTCAATTTTTGTGACAACTACTATCAAATATTTTTTCAGATTGTCATCATGTGGATCCTGTTTGTTCTCAATATTAGGAAACTTTGTTGTTATTGAAACGTCTTCATTCTTATTTACTTGTAATGAAGTATCAGTAATTCTGTGATGGGGCTTTACTCTTCATCAGCTACTAATATATTTAACATTTCGGGTGCTATATTTTTTCTCAGTGAATTCCTGCTTTGGCTTTTCCCAAACAATGGTTTATCAAAAGAGCAGGTGGAGATGGGGAAAAACCTTGCCACTATTGCCAGGAAGATCATTTGTTGGTGTTTGCTTAACAGTATGTCTTTCTGTTCTCAATTTTGCCCGGCTATATTCCAAAACTTTGTTTGATTCTACTACAATTGGAATTCACTAGAGTTAATTTTTTTTATGATCGTACAGAATTACTCTGATTTCAAAAGGGAAGGTAGAACTAAAAAGTACATTTCAATTAGCCTTAGTTTAAACCTATTCCAAATGGTGTCAACCACTAGAGTACTAAAAACTAGAAAAGAACTCCTGAATGAATATTGATTGCCTAGCTAGTTGTAAATGGATATCAAATAGGTCTGTATATCTCTGCATTGGTGGAGATGCAAGGTACCAAGGTATCGTGGAAAAAGATAGGAATTATCTGATTAAGATCGCACGATGTACATCATATTAATTACAGCTTTTTAGAAGTAACTTTAATTCTTAATTTGGTCAGAATCATTTACCTTAATACTATGAAGTGCCATATATAGTACCAGCATAACAGTGGCCGCTGAATTGGAGTAGATTAATTTATTGACTCACACATTTTCTGCCACTAATTGTAACTGAGCACAATTATGGATGCGAGTTGGAACTAATTCAAAGTAAGTCAGACGCTCAGAATGTATGTCATAGTCACGCCACTATTTTGCCACATTATTTGGACTTTGGAGCACACATTTAACTGTATACCATTGTTATTTCTTTTTGCCACTATTTTGCACACATTATTTGGACTTTGGAGCACTAAATACCATTGTTATTTCTTTTTAGACAATGCCGTTGATCATGACAACCACCCAAGCCCTGCTGGAAGAGAGAGAAGCACTGTTCTTCAATCGACACACACCCTAGTGGAACATGTCATCAATATGACACAGCAGCCAGTCCCTCTTGCTGTACAGATACCATTTATAATCCCTCGACGTACTATTATATACGGCTTCCCTAAAATTGGATTCACCTACCAAGAATTGGCATCTGCGACAAATGGATTTTCCAACCAAAATTTGATAGGAAAAGGTGGCACCGGTAAAGTATACAAAGGGAGGCTACTAGATGGAAAGCATATTGCTGTCAAGTGCCTGAGCTTGTGGTCTCGTGCGTCAGAAGCCTTCATTGCAGAACTCGATTTGTTGAGTCGGGTGCACCATCGACATCTTGTGCAATTAATTGGGTGTTGTATCACTAAAGGAAAGAGCCTACTTGCATATGAATATGTTCCAAATTCTTCACTTCATGTTCATTTGCATGGTACTTAATCTATAGTCCAGATAACTTCATAATTGTTAGTAAGGTTAACATGTTCGCTTGCAGTTAACTTTGGGAATATATTGATTGATATAAATGAATGTTGCGAAAGACATTTGCAGTACATTCATTTTCCCTTTATTTTTTTCGTAGAAAATCACCCAGTACAGATCAAATCTCTAACAGTTGTTAAGAAAAGAACAAAATTGAAAAGTCGATGTGAAATTGCTGTTTTATATAATTCCCTGCTAGACAATACTGCAGAATATATTAATCCGAATCTCATTCACTTGTGTAATCGGATACCATTGCAATTTTCTTTGAAGGGTGTAATCTGAAACTTTTGTAAGCCCTGGTTCTAATAATAGACTGCTAGGTGTTATGTTGACATATGATACTAACTACTAATTATTGAGTATTCGTACTAAAATGACGTACCAATAAAGTATATTGATACACTCATATACTGTGTAGGCAAGCATCAGCAGTTAATTGATTGGCCTACAAGGTTGAGGATAGCTATAGGTTCAGCCAAAGCACTAGCTTACCTACATGAAGGCTGTGAGTTCTTGCAAATTACTTTTTATCTTTCAATTTGCATATGCATTGAAATTTCAGTTTTTTTAATGCTCATAGGCATGCACTTATGTGGACAAGTTTTCTGTTATTTTAGGCCAACCTCGGATTATTCATCGTGATATTAAATCATCTAATATTCTACTGGATGATGATTTTCAGCCAAAGGTGATGTCTTGCTGTACGACATGTCGTCTGCTTTTATATATCAGTTCAATTATGCAAGCAGATTTGCAATCTGTATTAGCAATTCACCAACAAATTTTCTAATATTTCAGAATATAATTTTGACTTTTGCAAATTATTACAACTGTTCAGACACTAAAAAAACAACACTTGTATTCTACGTGTGACTGTTCAAATAATCTGTATTGCTCTGTTTTGTTTCTTCAAAAATATTGGTTTGACTGAATAATATTTTCAAGACCACATTAATTGCTTCTGTGGTATTTGGTGCCCAAATACTCCTGATTTTAATATTTTTTGGTGAAATGAAATAATAGCCCCATATAAATTTTAGTAATTCATAAACAAATACAAGAAAGTTGCCTTCTTAATATGCCTGTTCTTATGGATATGTGAATCTATTTCCTGACATTCTGTTGTAGGTTTCTGACTTTGGACTTGGAAAGTTATTTCCGGACAATGTTACACACTTTGAAGTGTCACGCATAGTAGGAACTCATGGGTATGTCAATCCCTTATGGAATAAATGACAGGAATAATATTTCTATTTAAGCAGTATTACTCTAGAAAATCAGTTTATAACAAGACATGTCATTTTTTTATGATATGGCAGTTATATTGCTCCAGAATGTCGCAAAGTTCTGTCTCTGAGTGAGAAATATGATGTATACTCATTTGGAGTAGTGCTTCTAGAACTCATAACTGGGAAAACTGCAAACAATGGGGAACCTGATCCATACCTTACGCTGGCTCAATTTGTAACTGAATTAAACTGAATTTGAATTTACAGAAAGCTTCTTATTCATAATGCATAAGTGTATGTGAATAAGACCATATCTTATTCACTGGTTTATATTGCAGATGGAACCTAAATTACACCAAGCATTGAAAGACAACAATTTCCTCAATATGGTGGATCCAAAACTAAGGAAAAATTATAATCATGACGAAATGAAGATGATGGTCGCTTGCGCTGCTGCTTGTATACGTGATTCCCCCAAAGAACGGCCACCGATAAGCCGAGTATGTTCTTTCCTCTAATTAGAAGATATTTATGATACTCATGGAGATATATAAGACCAGGATTCCTCCTTTTCCTCTACCTGGTATAACCTTGTTTAGTTTGAAGTTCTGATAAGTTATCTCGAATAATGTCGATGTCCTAATGTAGTTATTTGATTATGACTGTTATTAATTTAAGCAGATTGCGCTTGTGTTGGGAGGAAAACTATCTTTGGAAATTCTACTATCAACGGACTTTGGTTCTGACTCGCAAAATCTGAGTCAACATCAAAATAACTGTTTCAATATGAGTGGGCCGCAAAATATCACTGAGGAGTTCGACACGCGAGGCAGATGAAGAAAAACCTGTTCTATGCCAAATTTGATGGAAGTTTAACATGCATGGGGTCTTCGTATCTACAAAAAAATGTTCTTTTTCTTTCATAAATATGTATAAATTTGGTCGAGTTATCACATTGTTCAGTACACGTAGTAGTTCCTTTTTTTCTGGAAACAGAGTACAAAGCAGAGATTTATCTTTTTTAGCTAGATTGTAATTCCAAAATACTTATGTTTAATACAACAACCTCCCACTTGATATCACAAGTGGAAGGTTTGTCTTCAAGTGAGCGGTTGTTGTATCGTGAAGTCAAATTCACATTTGAGCCAAAGCCCATTGGCATTTTCTATATTTTTTGGATTGTGCGTTTTTGGGAGCAGCAACAAATAAAAATAGAAAAGGCCAATGGGCTTTGGCCCAAACGTGAATTTGGCTTCACGATACAACAATCTCTCACTTGAAGACAAATCTCTCACTTGTGATATCAAGTGGGAGATTTGTCTTCAAGTGGGAGGTTGTTGTATCGTGAAGCCAATACGTTTGGGTCAATGGGGGCCTTTTCTATATTTTTTTGGGCTGTGCGTTTTTTGAAGTAGCAACAAATAAATGAAAGAAAGAAGAGTGCATGTGTGTCTGAGAGAAGAGTGCACATGTGAGTGGCGTCAAAACACAGAGAAGAAACAGAAGAGAAAGAGAGTAGTGAAAAGAGATGAAATCACACTCTTGCACCGGTCGCTCCTGTGGTTTTTCCCTTTCGGGTTTCCACGTAAAATCTTGTGTCTCTTATATTTCTGTGCTTGATTGTTATTTGGTTCTCAAATTAGTCTTCAAATTTTAGCTCTTGGTGTTTTCAAGTTTTATGTCCAACACGTGTTCGACGAAATAAATCCTTGTTGCTTCTGTTGCCCTCACGCGCCAACATTATAAACAGATACATTATCAAGTTCCATAATATAAAGATTAAAAAAATCAGTGGATCATATCATAATTTTATTTTTGACATACTCAGGAGTGCTGGTTTCGGACATTGAACATAACAGGTACGAACATTAACAAACAAATTTATTATAGAGCATTGAGGTCTTAATTATCATTAGTCGGATTGCATACATTAACAATTAACAGTGGTGTTTTTCTTTTTTTGCTGTAGCAAGTCGGTTCATCTGTTTATTACATGATAGGATATAAAGGTTAAATGACAATACCGCATAAGCCTGCCTGTGCAGTATTAGAAAATGTTCCTTCGCATTCGTATGTAGCCACCTTCATCATAAAAAGAACCTATGGATGTCTTCACGATCCAATAGGGTGTCCCTGTGGAACACGGCCCGTACCCGACTATACAACAAGGTTTATGTTGGTCGAACATGGCCCGTTGTAAATACCACCAGAGTAGAATTGTAGGCCACCTCCATCTAGGAAGCTGATCTTCTACCGCGTAACATCGACGGACGGTTCAGATTTTCTGCGTTGTAAGTTACGGACGGCTCAAATTTGATTCAGAAAGGTTTGATATTATAAAGTTTAGCTTGCACAAATCTCGATGCAAATCAAAAACTGAAATTTGCTGCGCAGCACGCACAATGTCGGTGCTGCGCGGTAGAAGATCTCGTTCCCCTCCATCTATGTATGTTGAAACAGATTGATTCGCAACTGCATTCTTGAGACGAGCCTCGCAATATGGCGTGACATATTGATAGGAAGATAAGGAGCATGCATGATGCATGATCATAAGTTTTAGGATGGTCGCATGTACTAGATGTGCCTTTGGAACCACTGACATAAGGATAGTTTGATTCGGTTGTTATACTCAGGGGCGGATTCAGGATTCTCGCCAGGGAGGTTTAAGATTTACGGTATTTTTCAGGGGTTCGAAATAATGGTTATTCTTAGAAAAAAATTATTTTACATGGTCATTTATGCAAAAAAAAAATTCAAATATATGGTCATTTTTGAAAAAAAATTTCCGAGGGTTCAGCTACACCCATGGTGCAAGGTGGCTCCGCCACTGATTATACCACCATTATTAATAACCCATTGAAAAGCATAATCCACACGTCCTCCGTTGCACCCGGAGTCGCAACAATCCACAAGCTCTTGCTCCGACAGGCTTATTAATTGTCCGGTTCTAATTTTGCATATTGCCTCTATTGCACCGGTGGCTGAAAATGCCCAATCAGAACCTACAATTATTGATTGTAGTTAAAATTATTGATTGATCATCAAATGCATTATCTAAGTTAAATAAGAAGAAATATAATTTTCTACAGTAGTGTTGTTGTCCTCTATTCAACAATCTTTACAGAGGCATTACTGTTCATTTTTCTCGGTAATTTTTGTTTATTTAACTCAATAAAACTATGTTTTCACAATTAAAATCATAAATTAAATATAAAAATTGAGACAAGCCCTTGAAAATTAATATAATTTCAACTAACCACAATTGTCCTGGTCCTTCACAGGAGTTGCAGATGCCCAGTTGACACAAGCTGGTGTTGTCGTTAAATTTGCATATTGGAAATGGGTAGCTTTCTTCGGGCCACTCTGTTTTTTGAATCCAATGTATTTTGCAACAAACTCTTTGCTAGTAAGATCCGCAAACTCATTCAGATCCACAGTGTATGTAAGATCGGGATTGTTCTTCATAGATTGAACAAATAGGTAATTGGCTTTAAACACCTCGAAACGTAGTTGTTTTTCTACATCACTCTTGTAGACGCGGCTAAAGTCGACCATCCATTTCTCATATGCCGACAATACTTGATCCTCGGTCGGAGCAGAGGAAACAAAATCTCCAAAACAGAACAATAAGATGAGTTCTGAAAGGATAATATATGATGGAAAATGAGAGGAAATTGCCATTAGTAGTATACTTAAATGCAATCGATTGAGACTTCAATATTGGAATTTGAATCTACTTAATTTTGGGATGAGCTATTGAGCTATAGGGTTTATGATTTATATAAGAAAGAACTCTTCATATCCCTTTCAATGATGACTTGTGCGTATGTTACATGACAATGAGTTTATAACCATATATTTACGACTTGAACATTTTATAAAAATTTGAACAATAATCATGCTAAACAATTTATTTGTTTGTTTGTGCTTAAATTATCTGTCGGTAGAAACAAATACTCTGTTCTGCAGAAGTTATAATAGAGGAGAATGAATATACGGTGATGTCCCTCATTTTTAGTGATATCTGTGTGACATAAATCCGTATTCTCTGCAGAACTTTTTGGGTTGCAGAGAGGATGAATCATTGAATTAAAGATTAATGTTCGATTGTCAATCATATAATTTGGAGTGAATTTTTTGTATTATTAATCAGGACAGTTGATTTTTAATTCAACGGCTCAGATGAGAAGTTCTCCTCTCTGCAGAACAAAAATTCCGCAGATGATTTTGTTCGTGTGAGATAAGAAAGGTAACCCAAAAAATACTCATCAATTACTGAGGTTGTTGTACCACGGGTAGAACTGGCAAAGTTTGACCTGACCGAAAGTTTCCCCCAATAAATTTGACATCTGAAAATGACTAGGATCTGCTAAAAGTTCAAAATTAAAGTATCTGAATTCGTAGTAAATCGTACAAAAAAAATCTAAACATGAATAAACTCGTAAATATTAAGTATTCGACTATAAATTATCTGAACTGAAATGACCTGTAACCCAAGCAAAGCCTCAATCCAAGGTGATCTGAATCTATATGATACCTGGTCAATAGTCATCAAAATTTGAAATGAATCAAACCAAGAAGAATTGTATCCGACATAAGAATATATTTACATCATATTTAGTCTAGTAATCTTTTTCTACGTTGTTATGTGTGTTGATTTTGAAAGAATATTATATTGGAATGATACTCAATCAATAATTATCCAAATTTATAATGACCAGAACCTAAAAGGAACAATATCAGACATAAGATATATATTTACATTATATTTGTCTATTTAATCTTTCCAACGTTACTATATGTGTTGATTTTGAAAGAATACTTAGTTTTTTCACCAATGAAAATAACATAACTAAAACATACAATATTTCTAAAAAAAATATTATTATAGAAAGTGCGTAGAAATACATAGGAGATTTGAACAAAAGTAATTCAAATTAGAAACGATTTGACCCGATCCAACAACTACTCAACCCACATGAATTAAGTCCGAAATCACACCTTAATTATCTGTAATCAACTATGACCCAAACCGGAATAATTGGACACCTATGTCAATCTGTATCCAAATTGATTCGAAACCCAAATCCGAACTTACACGATCAGGATGATATAGTTATCCTAATATGTAATTGCACTGAATCCGAAATTAATTGATCTAGAATAACCAAAGTCTGATATTTGCCTGAATAGTCTGATATTTGCCTGAATACGAAAGTGATCTCAATCTAACTCTATCCGACCCGCCTGATTTGCCTGGTCTAACTACAGCTCCTCTCATTTTTTATACTTTTGTGTGAAGTAGTTTTTTTCATTATTTTTATAAAATGAATCTCTCATTAGTTTCTTTAGATACGAATCATCCAGTATATAGTTCACAAGACATTTCTTATACGATGTTTTCTAGAGAAAGTCATATGATTTGCTTTTAGAAATTAGTCAGATTACAAAAATGCAGAATTTTACTTCTTAAGCACAACCGATTAATTATTAAATTGGACAATGTACCTATCTATAATGATTAAATTTTATTTGTTTTGGGTCAAAACTAGTTTTTGACATGCTAGGTCTTATTAGTCCACCTCTAATAGTATTACATTTATCTATAACTGACTTCTAGATTACAAATGCTAAGCTAGCTAGCGTAAAAATATTTATATTTTGGTCGAAATATGGACGGCTAATATATATATAAATATATATAGAGCGAGGCTATAGTAATATGCATATGACACCTCATTCCGTCTTATGCAGCTATATGTATTTAATTTGTTTAATAAATTGAGATTTAAGTTGTTCAATAAATTTTTCATACTAAAATTTTGTTGGAAAATTTTATGATTTTTAGAGTTTTCTTGTGATTTTCAAATATATAAAAAAAAAAACCAGAAAATGACAAACTTTTATAATACATATGGACTGTTTTTAAGAATAGCAAGGAAACTATATATATATATAGATAGAGAGATGGCACAATTCCATGAGTTGTGCACTATACTTTGAAAAGCGCGGAAAAAAACATGCGTTTTGTGATTGTAGATCATTTGATCTTTGATCATCATGTTGGCACAAATTACAAAGTGTGATCCAATGATTCACAATCGCAATGTGCACGTTTTGTCGTGCTTTGCAAAGCATGTAGCGCAATTCATATATATATATATATACACACACACACACATTGTGGATCATTGGCGCTTTGTAATTTGTGCCAACATGATGATCAAAGATCTAATGATCCAAAGGCGAAGCTAGAAAAAATGGAATGGAGGGAGCTAAATAGATATTGTTATATTATTTAGGTTTTATGAAAGTGACTAATGAGTATTGCTAATTTAAAAAACTATGAAGTTTAAAAAAATAATATAAATGTTCAATTTATGGGATGGCTTAGCACTCCTTGAACTATCTTGAATTAAAACATAATAGCACAACTATATATATTAGAGTCCAAATGATCATACCAGATTCTTGCATATTAGTAATAAAACTGTGAAAGGCGGCATTTGTGCAAAAATCTTCATGTTTAACATTTGCATAATTATTTAGAAAATTCATTAACTATTTTATTTGTTAGAAATAAGCGGCTAGGGTGCTTTATAAATCACAGTGATCCACGATGAAATTCGTGTGTCGGTTCACAAAAATGAAGAAAAATGTGTCAAGATATCTCTCGCGTGTCAATTCACACATTTTTCCGCATAACATCGGTCCTCTTAAAAACACACACATATATATAGAGAGATTGCAAAAAATAAAAAAATTGATTTTCAAGTAGATTTTAGTATGGATAATATTTTTAACGGTTTAGATCGTCCATTTGCATTTTGATACTTGAGATATGAACGTAAGTACGGAAGAGCTTGGTGCTTATGTAAGTACCATAGCCTGATTTTATATATATATATAGAGCTATGCTATTATGCTTCAAGAAGCAAAAGGAAGTTATGCTTCACATATTCTCAACCATTCGATTTCAACATGACCAATCCTGAACTGTGGACCTAGAAAACTTGAAAACTGAAAGTCAGTATTCCAACTTAACCAGATTTCCTAAGAGATTAATTTATTTAAACGTTCGAACAAATTCTCAAAATATTTTTAAAAATATTCTTACGAGATACCGGAGCCGAATCTCAGCTGAGCTAGAAAGTTTTTATGAACGACTGGCGTAATACCGCTAGAAGTTCAATCTACCTAGAAGCTCTAAAGGCAACAGAGACGATTGAAGAACCCGCAAACGGCTTCCTAAAACCAGCCGAATCTGCGAAAGGAGCCACAACAGCATTGATCAAGCAGAATAACACAATAATCCAACTGCTGGTCAAAATCAAAGAAGATCTGAAAGATTGCAAAACCGCAATCAGAAGGCTAGAGGCCGCGAAAACCAAAGTTCCAGAAACAGAAAACCTCGCACAATCAATAGACGATTTACAAAAAGGCTTGCAGAAACTTAGCCTTGGTGAGACCAGTGTGAGAAAAATTAAGAAAACAACAGGACAGTTCTTTGTTTTCAAAAATCCAAAAGAAATATTTGACTCTGTCAAGAGCCAAAAATGAGTCAGATAAGAACAGAAACAGTGGGCAGGCCAAGTATATCCGGCCAAGAAAACAACCAAAACCCCACAGTCGAAGATCAGATAAGAGGCTATAGGCTAAGAAGCCGACTAGCACACGAAGCACAAAGAAGAATGCCAGGAAGAAGGCATTACAGAAGAAGTCTGGAGTCTCAACTAAATCCAGACGTTGAGCTCAACCATTCACAGTACAGAAGGGCTCAACAAGTTCCAGCTGAAACCTTATACCAAGCTGGATGGTCTGAATGAAATCATCGAGTATACCAACATTACTCAGATGAAAGAGTATTAGTTACAGATGGAGCTCAGGTGGAGCTACCATTTATCTCGCAACAAAGCTACAACCAGTTGGTACAAGAAGGGTTGCAGCATCTGCATATAGGTCTTGTGATGATAAGACTATATGCACTTCACAGGAGAAACGCTGGGGTAAACGCCCTGGTAGTTTTAAGAGACACAAGATGGTCTGATGATAGGGCCATAATCAGTTCTATGGAGATAGACCTGACAGGTGGTACGCAACTAGCGTATACAGCGCCAGACATGACCTTAAGTGTTCATGATTTCAACAACCACATCCAAGTCGTTATACAGACTCATGGCTACGATGGTTGGCAAGGAGGGGAGAGTAATTTACTGCTCTCAAGATCGTTGATAGGAAGGCTATCAAATACCAGCCACACTAACTTCAGATACAATGTGGAAAGAGTGGCAGAACACCTGGCAAGTAGAGGGATTCGAGCAATTCCAGGCCAGATGAGGTCAACTGAGGAGCTAAGAGGCAGGCAATGGGTAATACGGCCAGCAACAACACCAGCCGTACAGAATCCTCAGACAGCAAGGATAAGGACCAGAACTGATGGGTCCTTAGCAGTAAGATTTGGTGGTTATTCAGCAACTGCACCACCAGAAGGGGTAACAATAGGACAGAACGATGAGGAAACCATAGGGGAGGAATTAGCCCTCATGATGACATGTGATGATTGGGATGAACAAAGCCAATCGGATGGTGACAGTCTAGGTGTGCTTATGACACTGGCATCATTACCAAGGGAATCTACTTCTATCATAGATGGTGGTCCAATTTGGGATCACTACAGCGAAGATGAGGATACAGAGAATGATTGGGTAAACCCATTCGCGGAAGATGGTGGGGGTAGTGGTATAGCCACGGCTCATCAAAATTCGGAATCGGTGTTTGCCGCAGTCATGGAGTATCCCTCACTTCGTAATCTAACGAAGAATATTGAAACAGTACTTTCAACGACAACAGCCGAATCGGCTAGAAGACCCACAGAGCCTACAATGGGTCCTGTAATGTATCCACCAGGCTCAAGGAGAGAAAATATTGAAGTACCACAAATTAAAGAAAGAATTGGAAATCTGAGAGGTGGATTTTCAAAACAACACAATGATAGGTTTGAATTACCCTCAGCGCATGCAAACCAAGGAGTAATGCTAATACTACCAGACGACATTGGGCAGTACAGCGATACAATTGCAAGATGGGAATCTATCACCCTAAATCTTGTGAATGAAAGGAGTTGGAATGACAATAAGAGTAATGTTATTTACATTGAAAACCTACTTGGAGATATTGTCAAAAAGACATGGATTCAATGGAGGATGGCGTATCCTCAAGAATATGAAGAGCTAATAAATATCGCAGATGACCCTCAAAATGTTATCTCGCAAATCAGAAGAATGATCTTGTTGGAAGACCCTTACCAAGGATCAACAGTAGAACAGGATCAAGCTTACAATGACATTGAAAGATTGTCATGTGACAGCATGAAGGACTTGTTTAGCT
The DNA here is from genome assembly GCA_964058865.1 of Eleocharis quinqueflora. NCBI lineage: Eukaryota > Viridiplantae > Streptophyta > Magnoliopsida > Poales > Cyperaceae > Eleocharis > Eleocharis quinqueflora. Next base: position 34,659 of record CAXKVX010002399.1, read on the forward strand.
ACATGAATGACTACAAGTACCTTGCTGCTAAATCAGGCCGAATGTACATTTCGCCTGAACTTTCTGAGAAATTCTTTCGGAAGATGCCACCATTAATTGGTAAAGAAATTGAGAAGGCATATTTTGAGAAATATCCCGGAAGCACAGTTGGTGTGTTGCCAAGAATTAACTTTGCATATCAGTTCCTGGCAGAACAGTGCAAGAGAGCGGCCGTTCAGAGAAGTCTAAAGGACCTATCTTTCTGTAGCCAGATTCCAATCCCTGGTTACTATCAGAATAATAAGAAGTATGGCTTAAGAAAAGCCAAGACCTATCGTGGAAAACCGCATGAATCACATGTGCGTGTTTTTAAGAAAAAGTATGCGGATAAGGTCCGAAAATGCAAATGTTTTATTTGCGGGGAAGAAGGTCACTTCGCAAGAGAATGCCACAAGAAAGATGGTAACATTGTAAGGGCAGCGATAGTGAAAATTTTGGATCTAGATGATAAATGGGACATCATCTCGGTAGACCAAAATGAACCCGACAGCGATGCCATTTGCTCTCTCTCGGAAGGAGAAGTCGGGAGCACAAACACGTTAATGGCTAACCTTAAGGATTTGCCATTTGAAGAGATCTACATGATGACTGCCAGTGCACCAGAGTTAAACTGGAGGTCATACCCAAACCTTCCCGAAAATTTTTTGTTGTGTAAACACGAATGGGAGGACAACTCAACAGTACCACCAAACAAAGAAAAGTGTGTATGCTGTAAAGAAATCACGAACAGAAACATGAGGGCTAATTGCATGATCTGCCGAGAAACAGTGTGCCCTATGTGTTCCAGATTTGTGTTTGGAAGAAAGATCCAGAAGAAGGCCCAGAATGTAAGGGCTTATGACGGGAAAGATGAGCTGATAAAAGAGTTATTGGACTATACCCAGTATCTGCTCATGAAAAACGAGAAATTAGAAGAGCAATTGCAGACTCTACAACTGCAAGAAGATGCAAAAAGCCTTGAAAATCACGATTTAAAAGGCAAGACAAAGGTCGTAGTTGAAGATAATGATGACGAGAAAGAAGAAGAAGTCTTCAACGAAATGATGCACCAGTTCAAAGGCATTAAGATCAAAGAACCAGAGATTGTAAACAAGATCTCTGATGAAGAAGCTGAAACTTTAGTACCTGATCCAAGAAGAGGCAGGAGGGTACTAAACAGACTATACAATATTGAGTTGCAAATGGAGATTCCAGGTGTGAAAAATTTTAAGGTGCAAGCAATATTGGATACAGGAGCAACAGTTTGCTGCATAAATCAGAAGATAGTGCCAGAAGAAGCACTCGAGCAAAGCGCATACCCTATACAAATTAACGGGGTCAACTCGCAGCAAATAGCAAATTTGAAGCTTAAAAATGGGCTGATGAGTATTGAGGAAAACAAATTCAAAATCCCATTTACGTATGCATTCCCTATTGGAGAGAAGGAAAACATCCAGATGTTACTGGGATGCAATTTCATAAGGGCCATGCAAGGTGGCTTGCGAATTGAAGGACAAATGGTTACATTTTATAAAAATGTAACCACAATCACTACAAGGATATATGCTGAAGTAGCTTCCAAAGCTGACCTAGAAGAACTTGAACTTTCTGAGCTTGAGTATATTGAAGTAAGAGAAGCAGTAGCGTATAATTGTGGTGAAGAATCACCAAACTTTAAACGAAGATTCAACACGCTACTTTCAAGATTAAGGGAACAAGGATTCATTGGTGATGATCCTTTGAAACATTGGGGGAGAAACCAAATCAAGTGTAAACTCGAAATCATAAATCTGGATATCTCTATCTAGGATAAGCCCCTAAAGCACGTAACACCAGCAATGCGCGAGCAATTTAACAGGCATATACAAGCATTGCTAAAAATTGGAGTGATCAGGCCAAGTTCAAGCAAACACAGAACTATGGCGATAATGGTAAATTCAGGAACAACCATAGACCCGGTCACAAAGAAGGAGGTCAAAGGCAAGGAGCGCATGGTATTCAACTACAGGACGCTCAACGATAACACGCATAAAGACCAGTACAGTCTTCCAGGTATCAACACAATCCTGAAGAAAGTGGGAAATAGTAAAATATTTTCCAAATTTGATCTAAAGAGCGGCTTTCACCAAGTTGCTATGGATCCAGAGTCGATACAATGGACTGCATTTGTAGTTCCAGGCGGATTATACGAATGGTTGGTCATGCCTTTTGGATTGAAGAATGCGCCGGCAATCTTTCAGCGCAAAATGGATAATTGTTTTCGAGGCACAGAAGAATTTATAGCCGTCTACATAGACGATATACTGGTGTTCTCAGAGAATGAAGAACAACATGCTGAGCATATTTCAAGAATGCTCAGTATTTGTGAAGAAAATGGGCTTGTACTTTCACCCACAAAAATGAAAATTGCGGTTAAGGAGATCGAATTCCTTGGAGCAGTAATAGGCAACAGAAAAATCAAGTTGCAACCGCATATCATTAAGAAGATCATAACCTTTGAAGACGAGAAAATGAAAGAGAAGGCAGGGTTACGATCATGGCTAGGCATACTAAACTATGCCAGAAATTACATTCCAAACTTTGGTACACTTTTGGGACCATTATACTCAAAGACCAGTCCTCATGGTGATAAACGCATGAAACCTTCAGATTACCAGTTGGTAAGAAAGGTAAAGGATTTGGTACAAAACCTACCAGACTTGGAATTACCACCTCCCAATTCTTATATTGTAATTGAGACAGATGGCTGCATGGACGGCTAGGGCGGTGTGTGTAAGTGGAAGAAGGGTAAAACTGATCCTAGAAGCACAGAAAGAGTATGTGCTTATGCAAGCGAGAAATTTCCGATCGTGAAGTCAACTATTGACGCAGAAATACACGCTTGCATGGAGACACTAAAAGCACTCAAAATTCACTATCTTGATCAGAAGGAGATAACCCTCCGAACAGACTGTCAGGCTATTATTAGCTTTTACAATAAATCTGCACAGAACAAACCGTCAAGAGTAAGATGGATTAGTTTTGTAGATTTCGTTACAAGGACGGGAGTCCAAATAAACTTTGAGCACATCGATGGCAAGCTCAATGTTTTGGCGGATTCATTGTCAAGATTGGTAGTTAACATGATGAGTGCTAAGCTAGATGAACAAGTCTCTAGCATTCTGGTACAACTAGAAAGTGCAATTAACGAAGTAATCGAAGCACCCCAGGAATCGATTATTCGTGAACTAAGCAGTACCATTGAGAAAATTAATCTTCTCATAGGCCGGAAAACGGCCTAAGTAGTCTTGAATTCTTATTGCGGAAGTGGTGGACCGCAGAAACAAATCATCACATTTATCTAATAAGTGTGTTATCTTATTTTTAGTTTTTACAGGGAAATGGAAGGACTCAGGAGAATCATAATAAGCAGTGAACCACGAAGGGTCAGGGAAGCATTTAACAAGGCAGAAGCTTGGGAAGCATTGTGTGGGCAGCATGCTCCATTAGCCCGATACTCACATACAACAGAAGACACCTTTGTATGTTACCCAAGAAGCATTGAAGAAGAAAACGCTATGACTAGCAGATTATCCGATCTGTACAAAGAACAAGCCTGTAAAGCTTGCATACAAGTAGAAATACTTATTGCCATGAAGTATCTCCAGAAGACAAGGCTTGAGTCAATAGCAACAAAAGACAATTGGGCAAGTGATATGTTAAGAGGGGTGGATGCTGGCATACAGGCACTCATCCAATGCCACGACACGCTGATAGAAAGCTACAGAGAAACCCACTTCTAAAAGCTGCTTTATTAAAGTTCCTCTTTTTCTTTTGGATGACTCCTTAGTGTGTTGGAGCATCTTCTTTATTTGGTTTACTTTACAGATGTCTCATTGGTGTGCTGGAGCATCTACTTTATTTTGAGTGGTTTTGCTTTTTCTTTATTTAAAGATGTCGTGCCGACGCATCTTTTTATTCTGAGTGGAAGACAAGAGTTAGTTTATACCTCTTTATTCTCATGACGATGGAGCCTAATGCGCACCCGGTGCAATAATAGAGATCCTATCTCGAGTCTATATAATGTAACCTCAAATGAAGTTGCAAGCACATCAGAAGATATCTGAGAGCTTACTTCTTCCAGTTAAATAAAACAATCAAGTTTCCAGCTTTTAAATTTCTCTAAGTCTCAAGTTTCCAGTACATAATTTGTCCGAGACCTTGAGCCGATATAAATTCCGCGCGATCTCTCGTTGGTATCAGAGCTTGAAGTTATTCCTTTTGATTTTTGGTTAGTAATGGCTTTCTAAATTCCTTCATAATTTCTAGGAAAACAGGGATGGAACGGTCATAAAATTAAGTTGAGAAGGGAAGGGTTAATTAATACCGAAAAGCTTGAAGTTTGGGAGACGTGTACTTAGTATAGGCGATAAAGAGGGAAAGAGTATCCAAAGGAGGGGAATAGTACCATTACATTCGTAATATTAAGAAGGCACCCAAATGAATGGCTAGATAGTTTTAATCTAACGGTTCTAAAAGCATGAAGCACGAGATCCATATGCTTCATGAAGCACGATAGCATCTCCCTATATATATATATATATATATATATAGAATCCGGCTAACGTAATAACGTTAGCAAAATCAAAACCGTGCTAACGGATGTTTATCTCGAATTCCAAATCAAAAATGGCCGATCCGAACCGTTGAAATTGTTGTCCATACTAAAACCTTCGTGGGGACCAAATTTTACATTTTTTCGAATTTTTTTACTATTTTATCCGAGGCATTTAAAAATGTGTTGAAATTGTAAGTTTTTCTGAATCGTTAGATTAATTCATTTTCAATGCCTCGGATAAAATAGTAAAAAAATTCGAAAAAATGTAAAATTTGGTCCCTACGTAGGTTTTAGTATGGACAACAATTTCAACAGTTCGGATTGGTCGTTTTTTATATGGAATTCGAGATAAACATCCGTTAGCACGGTTTTGATTTTGCTAACGTTAGTACGTTAGCCGGATTCTATATATATATATATCAATAAATAGAGATTTAATTTGCTCACTTCATATCAAAATATTGTATGAAATTAAATTTCGTGATTTTTAGAGCTTTTCTGCTATTTTTAAATATTTTTTAAGAACAACTTAGATTTAATACTACAAAAGTGTAATTTCTGAACAGTTTTTAGAAATATTTAAAAAATAGTAAGAAAACTCTAAAAATCACAAAATTTGATTTTCTATAAAATTTTGATATAAAAAAATTATTGAGAAACTTAAATCTTAATTTATTAGACAAATTAAATATGTATAACCGCAAAGTAGTATATTATACATATTATTTTAGCCTTGCTCTCTCTATATGTGTGTGTGTGTTGGCACTTTTTCCAATGCCCTCCTCCAATTAAGGAGATGATGTACATGAGAAAATTGGGAACATATCAACCTAAATGCACGTAGGCTTAGATTTTGGGACACAGACGCTTAAGGCTATGTTTATAACTAATGAGGTTTATAACTAATGAGGTTTTGAAGTTCGATAGTTCTAGTCGACACAAGTCCCTTTCATCATTTACGCGAGACGTTATTTCAAAACTCGACACTTATAATTAACAAGTAGCGCTAGGTTGAATCGCATGAACTAGATAAAGACGACTTATTACTAAATGATTGAATTTGGATGACTTTTTTTTAAGAACAGTCATCTCATTTTCGGAGAAGTTTAAGAAAGAAGAAAAAAAAAAAAAATAACTAAAATAAAATAAAATAAAAAAACCCATTTCTGAACCTGAGTCCAGTTTTATTTAGGTTTGACGCCCTTTTTGTCTGATTATTGGGTTTAATTCGAGATCTGGATTTGAACCCAACGGGCTTTTGTATTTTTAGGCTTTGTATTCTAAATTTGGGTTCATTTTTATTCTATTTTTGTTTTATTTATTTAACCTACTTGATCGATTTCTTTATCTTATGATTGATTTTCTTTCTGTATTCATTGTTATTTTTTTATGTGATTTATACGCGTACATCTCTATGTATATTTTTTTTAAGTCTATTATACGGAATATGCAAATATCTACACGAAAATGACTTGTTTCAGACTTTCAGGAAGACTTGAAGACGCACAAGGGAATAATACAATTTTTATTTGCAACAAATATTTAGTTTTGCATATTAGATAACAATTTTATTTATTTACAATCACTGTCAGAGGAATTCGTACATATTGTTTTTTTTTATTTCCCTTATGATTTTCACAACGGTATATTTAAAGAAATGGTTAATTCAACAGGAAGTAGAATATGCATAGGCCCTTGGCCCCCGGCCCCCGGCTAGATCAAAGTCTCTGTCATATCCGATTCTGACTCGGTCTTTAATAAAAATAATAAGAGCCGGACTTTAAAAAAATCAGGCTCATATTCAAAAACAAGTTCTTATTAATTCGGTCTCTTCTAAAAAATTCCAACATACTTGAATCGTTCGTCTAATTTAATTTCATTTTTGTCAGTGGGTTCACTGTCAGATATTTTGGACCTGGTTTCTGTAACGGTACAGAATTTGATTTTTGTTCTTTTGAAGCCTAACCAATACCCACAAATCACCGCACGTTATAACTATTGTTCAGGGAGAGTTAGTGTGACGTCAGAGCATCTCCAATGATGCTCTAATACAGTAATTGAAATTAATTGCTAAATAATAATTGTAGAAATTTTAGAAATTAAGCAATTCATTTCTACATTAATACAATCAAGCAAATAATTGAGAATTAAACACTTGACCAATAAGAATTAAATATTTGACCAACACATCTTCAAAAAAAATAGCCATAATTGCTAAATAAGCAATAGCTATACAACCCAGCAATTACAAAACAATTGACACATCCGCATAAGCTATTCATAAGCAACTAATTGGCATGTTACAGTGAATGGCAAGACAGGTTAAGTGTTAGTTTTTCTTTTTAATATCAACTTTTATTTATAATTAATGCAGAGAAAAAGAGGGAGAGGAGTCAAGGGAGGAGGCAAAGGCGTAGACAGAGGAGGCAGTGGAAGAGAAAGGTCTTTAGATATAGGGTTTTCGCGAGAGGGAACTCGGTCGCGCAAAGAGAGAGGAAAAGGGAAAGTCTGATCCATGCGGGGACTCAGATCGATCTGCTTTTAAATATATTTTCGTAGGACCTAGTACTAATAAACGACATATCCTAAAAGATTGGAGTTATAACACTCATGAGTGCATCATTTGATAGTATATTCATTTTTTAAATTATTGTATCAATGAATTACATTCTCTCTTTAACTTAATTATTGTTGCACTCATTTTTTAAATTATTGAATCAATAAATTACACTCTCTCTTTAACTTAATTATTTACTTATTTTATCTGTTCATACAATTTAAAAAAAAAAGAATGTAATTTATTGATCTAATAATTTAAATTATGAATGCATGATCAAATAATGCACTCTTCGTGTATCTAACTCTAACTCTAAAGTCCAATGTAAAATCGTTCGTGAAAATTCAGGTTCTAACTGTTAAAATCGATTTTTACAACTTATGACATTACTTTTAAGAGTTTTAGAATCTGTTTGGCATTACTTTTAGAACCTGTTCGATATTGATAGCAGGCTCTAAATGATATAAAACATGTTATATCTGGTAATCGATTTAAATTGGAGTTTATAAAACTTTTGTATAGTAGTGAGAAAAGCAACAGGTTATTTGTTAGGTTAGGAATGTCTCTTAATTTGTTTATGTACAGGTGTCTCAAGTATTTTGGAATTAATATATGTTTGGGGGAAATGTGATGGAAATTGATGATTCCAATGAAAGAGAACCAAGCAAAGAAAGAGTCGATGTGGATGAGGATTTGATCAATGACTATGGTCTTCACTCTCCACAGTCTTGTATTTTTTTATTTTTTATTTTTGGATTTTGCGTGGGAGGTGTTCTAGCACATTAATATGTTTTAGCATGTCTAATGGGATTTATGTGTGGTAGATGGTGTTTTAACTAGAGTTGTATTTTTTTGGAAGGAATTTTAAATATATTTTTCAAGAATTTGAAAATTATGTATTTTTTCTAAATTTAGATATTACGTATTTCTTTTTCTAAACTTCAAAAAACTCACAAATTTATCTATTTTATTATTTTTATATTAAAACTCACTTTAAAAGTATAAAATATTCATTTTGTCATTCATTAAAAGCATTAAAAAATATTGTGTTTAATGAAAAATGTTAGTCTTATATTTGAACGTTTTCTGAGGGTAAATTAGTCACTTTTTATCCCTGACATATATCCAATGACATTTAAGTATACTCTTTTTATCCTTAATTAAAAGTGTAAATAAATATTGATTGTTTAATGAAAATATCGATCTGATATTTGATCAATTCTCGAGAGCAAATTTTTCATTTATCTACTTTTGATACATACACAACACTACATCTAAATGTCACTGAGTACTCGTCATGAGTATAAAATGACTAATTTATCCTCCAAAAGCGATCAAATATAATACCGACATTTTTCATTAAACAAGCTACTTTTTCGAATGCTTTTAATAAATGATAAAATAAATATTTTACACATATAAAATGAGTTTTAATAAAAAAAATAAGAAAATTGAATAATTTATGAGTTTTTTAAGTTCAAGAGAAAAATGCGTAATATTTAAATATAAAAGGAAGGACGTACTTTGAAAAATATACGTGAAATTTCACTTTTTTTAATCAATTGCTATTTTTCCCTTTTTATCCCTTTTTAAGTATGGTCTTGCTATATATTGCTTGCGAGACCTTGTGCTTTTAAAAAGTAATGAAAGTAAAATTTCATGTTTGGAGCGTCTTTTTCAATAATAATAATATAAAAAAATATGCTAGAATACTCAATGGAGCATCAATGCTCTGTGCTCCACATTCGTATCTTCAATTTCAAAGTTTAAATGTCCGATTCAAATCGTTGAACATAAGCTACATATTGAAATCTCTTTGGAGATTGAATTTTACAATTTTGGATTCTTTTGCTATTTTTTAGAGAGATGAAAAAATTGCCAATCAAATGATTTCTGGACCAACAATATGAGCGATTTTCCCACCTCTCTAAAAAATAGCAAAAGGTTTTAAAAATGTAAAATTCAATCTCCAAAGAAATTCTAATATGTAGATCATGTTCAACAGTTTGAATCAGACGTTTGAACTTTGAAATTAAAGATAGAATGTGAAGCACAAGCAGTTTGGTGCTTTATGGAGTACCCTAGCCTATCTCATAATAATAATAATAATAATTATTATTATTATTATTAAAAAAGATAGTTTGTGTAAACATTAGGAAAAGGTTGCTACTGTCTTGTTTGTATTGCTTGTTGAAACTTACAACAAGCAATCCCTATTCCAAATCGAGGTAAGGTTCAATAATGATTTTGAATATTTGTAATTCTAAACTTTTCAATATAAAAAAATAGTTCTGGCAAACCATCCATTTTGAAAAAAAATTAAAAAACTGTGTTCCTTTTTAGTGAACTTAAAACCTATAAACAATGTGCAGAGTTAACAACTAACAAGGACACCCACCTCTATAAAACAGGAAAAAAGGAAGAAAAAAAATCACAAGGCCATCATACACAAACTGGTTTCAATTTGTGCGCTATCTTGGATCCTGAAAATCCATTGATGAAATCGTACCGGTGTGCATTTTGATTGATTCAACTCTGGTAAAAAGATCAGAAGATGCCTGCCCTGTTAAAACTAATGCCACCTGCTCCCATAAAAGAATTAAGGGATATAAATTGGGAATGAGATGAGATACTACTTTTTCAGATGCTTCACAATTCATTTGTTATTGTTTACTTATGTCAAGGTTGTTTTTAAATAACTCAACTAGTAAGTCTTTTTTTGTTATAAAATTTTGGGTATCAGTTGTTTGATGGGTTTTCTCTGTCACTTTTTTACTGATAAGCAACAATTCTTCAAACTAGATAGGGAATACATTTTACTGACTATTCATGTTTAGTGGTATATACCTGACTCATTGAAGGCCTGGCATATGCTGATTGCCGTACACAAGCAGCTGCGCAAGCTATCATTCTCTTCATCTCATCATGGTTATATACATTGCATAACCGTGAATCAACCAGAGAATCATAATTACCATTTTGTAATGCTTCAGAAAGCAATGGCCTTGCCTGAAAAAACAATGCATACATGTTATCCTGCTCTAGGTTAATTAACATTATTGTGGGAGTTTTAAATGATCAGGCAAAATGAGCTAACCCAATTTGCTAGTGTTTCAAATGCGATCGATTCTTCTGATAAAACGGGGAGGGTTATTATTGGTTTTTTCCCAGTTATCAGCTCGAGAAGCACAACACCAAATGAAAAGGTATCAGACTTTTCTCTTATCTCCCCTGCAGAAAACTCGGGAGCAAGATACCTATTATCATCAAGCAGTTTAAATTTTTGTAGAGTTAGAAGTCTGGCAATTGTTTGATAAAAAAAAGGTAAACATTAAACCTGACTAAAAACTGTTTTTCACTTTCCACTAAGAAAATTTCTGGTAAATGTATATTAATAAAGTTGATATAGAAAAATTCCACATAAATTGGCCTAGAAGCTTACAAATACTGTTGGCATGGAGAATTGAAAAAACAAAATGCAAACATAAAAGTTGGATTATTGAAAAACCTCCCATCTTACCCACGGGTTCCCATGAGGTTGGTTGCAATAATCTGAGAAGCACCATCAGGGAAAAATTTTGCCATACCAAAATCTGCTACCTAAGTATGGAGGAGTTGAGTTGTGTTATAATTACACAGAACTAGGATTCTATAAATCAGCAATAATTGGTTGAGCATCAAAATAAATACCTTTGCTTCAAATGAAGGATCTAGAAGTATATTAGCTGCTTTAATATCCCGATGAATAATCCTAGGTTGGCCTATCACATAAGCATATCAAAGCAAACAGGATTATGATATTCGGAAAAAATCATGTTCATGCTACCGTAGTGAAGTTGTAAAATTGTAGAAAGATTAAATGAGTTCTTCACATTCTTCATGCAGATATGCTAGTCCTTTTGCGGCTCCAACCGAAATTTTCAGCCTAGTATGCCAATCTATGGTGCCCTCATGCTTACCTAAAGATATATACAAAATTTTAGTAAGATGGTAAATGGATCCAACATATGATTATACTAGTTTGAAGAGAAAATGTTTCTTTTACCATGAAGATGATAATCCACAGTTTTGTTTGGCATGTATTCACATACAATCATTCTTTTATCTTGTGTCATGCAACATCCAATATATTGCACAAGGTGTCGATGATGAACCCGGCTCAATACATCAACCTCAGCTTTAAACTCGCGGTGGCCCCATGTATTGTCAGATTTAAGCTGTTTAATTGCCACCTGCCTTCCATCAGCTAAGATTCCTCGGTGTACAAGACCAAATCCTCCTTCCCCGAGAAAATTCTGAGCAGAGAACCTGTTTGTCGCCTCCAGTAACTCATTGTAAGTAAACCCAATTTTTGGGTAGTCAACAGTAATGTCGACAAATGTCGACGGTGAATCCACTGTCTGTTGCAAATGTGTCTGCTGATACGCCGTGTTTCCCTGCTGATTAATTGACATTTGCACTGGTGGCACATGCACTGGAAATTGGTTTTGTGAGTAGTACAGTGTGTCAGGTGGGTTGTTGCTCCTTGATGCATACGAAGGGGGTCTGAACTGCTGATCTGCACTAAGATTTGCAAGTATGCTTAATACGAAATTCATGCAATACACCAAAATCAAAATGTCACATTTCCTACAGTTTTGGATAGTCGAGGGGATTAAAAATTTTAGTCGATCCCTTGGGCAATATTTCTATAACTTGTTATATAATATTACACACAAACTTAAAATATATAACAATAATATTACATCATATATGAACCTCCAACAAGCCCTTTTTAGGTGAAGCTTATTCAGGTAAAACAAGTAAAAATATCTAAATGCTGATCGTACACCAAGTAGTGTATCGTACAGTATCTAGTCCCCACCTCATATAACAAAGAAAATACAAAAAAAAAGAAAAAAAGGTGGAGATTGTAACATAGAAATCTACCATTCATACACATGGAACTTTCAATCATTCTGACACCGGCTTCGATAAATGAGTCGGCGACAACCAATAGTCCGTTCATGATACAGTTGCCACAGCAGTAGCATGTAAAAGCTCCCCTGCAAGCATTTAATAATAACCATCTCAATCTAAATTCCTCTGAAAAAAAGAAGAAATTAACAAATTACAAATTACAAAGGAGCAGTTCTAGCTTGATTACAGTATAATCGATATGAGGCCAATACACAAGGCGAGAGAGTAAAGAATGATCACAATTGGAAGGATTAATAAGAAAATTAATGGATGCGTCACACTACGGTACTTATTCGGAGGCATTTCAATTTTGTGGTATACTTCCTTCCCTAAGAAGAAGCACTTATAAGAGATTTCTCTTTTCTTAAAAAAAGAAAAAAAAAATCTGCTGAGAGCAGGGTTAGAAACAACAGAGAAGTCGCAATTGTAGTTTTCATGTGGAATATTCATAGTTTCACACGTGCCAATCCTCATAAGTCACATCTTAAGCTTCATTTCTCTCTTTCCTCAAATCACTGTCATTTGTCAACTCTTCGACCCAAATAGTCGGTGGGATGCCTTGCCTCTACAAGGAATGATTTAAGATCAGTCAATAAAAGCTGCAGCCACATTAGTAGCTACTGTATAGGTATCAATGGCAAAATATCAGTCAATAAAAGCTGCAGCCCAATAATTTCGTTCATTAAACGAAACGGGTAACAAAATATAGATAGAAAAAGGGTACTTCCATAAACCAAGAAAAAAAAGGCCGTCATATATGTCGGTGTCAATTTGTGCGCTACATTGATTCTTCGAAGTACGTTGATGAAGCCGGAGCAGTGGGAATTTGAGTTGATTCAAATCCAAGATAAAGATCATCTGGAGATGCTTCTGCTGCCAAGACTAAGACCTGCTCCCTTGAAAGAATAAAGGGACATAAATTGGGTGTAAGATTACTTTTTTTACAGATAATTTCACAAATTCAGTAGTTACTGTTTCTCATGTGTCAAGGCAAATTCTGATAACTCAACCAGTAGGTTTTTTATATAATTTCACAAATTCAGTAGATACCATCAATTGTTCTGGAGTAAGATACCTATTATCCTCAAAGAAGCAATATAAATATTTAGCAAAACAATCTCACAATTGTCTGGTCAACAAAAGGTTGTTATTTCTGAAGAAAATGTGAAGCCTACAGAAACTTGTTTCCAATCAGAAAAGTCGCTGTAAATGTACAATACAGCTTATAATATAACGAAATCTCACATAAAAATTGAAAAAAAAATGCAAACATGAAAATTGGATTATTGAAATATCTTCAATCTTACCCATGTGTACCCATGAGGTTAGTTGCAACAATCAGAGAAGCATCATCAGCGAAAAATTAAATTTGGTCATACCAAAATCTACTACCTAGGTATGAGGGAGCAAGACTTGTTATAGTTATATGCAATACAAGGATTCTACAAACTAGGATTAATTGGTTGAACATCAATGTAAGTACCTTTGCTTAAAATGAAGGATCTAGAAGAATATTAGATGCATTAATATCTCGATGAATAATCTTAGGTTGGCCTATCACAGAAGTATATAAAGCAAACAGGATGATGTTATGCTGATATTCTGAAAGAATGCCATGTTCATGCTACCACAGTAAAATAGTTAAATTATAGAATGACTAAAAGAGTTGCTCACATTCTTCATGCAAATACGCTAGTTCTTTTGCGGCTCCAATTGAAATTCTGTCTATTATGCCAATTTATGGTGCCTTCATTGCTTACCTGAAGATAATTTTTAACAAGGTTCAAAGAGGGATCAAAACATATCTATATACTAAATTGGACAAAAACAGGATGTTTCATATACTGCGCAAATGATAATCGACAGTCTTATTCGGCATGTATTCACAGACAAGACGATCATCCTTTATCTTATGCAATGCAACATCCAAAATATTGAACAAGGTGTCGATGATGAACCCGACTCAATAGTTCAACCTCGGATTTAAACTCAGCTGACCCCATGTGTTGTCAGACTTAAGCTGCTTATAGCCACCACCCTTCCATCAGACAAAGTCCCCTTGTGCACAAAACCAAATCTTCCTTCCCTGAGAGAATTCTGAGCAGAGAACCTGTTTGTCGCCACAAGTGACTCCTCATATGTAAACCCACTCTTTGGGTAGTGAACTCTAATGTTAATCGATGATGGTGAATCCACTGGCTACTGCAAATTCCTCTGCTGATGCCTGATGCTGATATACTGTGTTGTTGTAGTGATTGATTGGCATTACATTCGGCACCATCATTGGATATTGATTTTGTCCGTAGTCGGGTTGACCGGTGATCCTTAATGCATCCAAAGAGGATTGAAGCTGTTGATCAGCATCAAGATTTATAATTATTCTTATATCTACATTAATTCACGCAATACGTCAAAATGATCAAGATGTTGACATTTCTTACATTTGTGAACAGTTGAGGTTCAAATCCAAGTTGTCAGGTTTTCACAATAAATAGATACCACCGTATATATAGTTATTTAGTACCTTGATTATTATCAGTTAAACAATGGATCCTGCAAGAACTGGCTCCGACAAGCGAATCAGCGACAACTAACAGTCTGTTCATGAGACAGTTATCACAGCAGAAGAATGTGAAAGCTCCCCTGCAATCAGTTAATAATCAACTCATTGTAAAACGTCTCCCAAAATTAAAAAAAAAAAGAGATAAAAAGATTACACATAATCAGTTGAAGTTCTATCTTATTCGGAGGTTGCGTCAGACTACGGTACTTATTCGGAGGCATTTCAATGTTGATTTATGCTTCCTTCCCAGAGAAGAAGCTCTTAGAAGAGGTTTATTTTTTCTTATTATGTGCTGAAAGCGGAGGAATGTAAAACAGAGAAGATTGCAATTGTGCCTTCAAATTGAATTGTTCGTATATACCAACTCTCCCAAGTTACATCCCTCTCCAATTTTTTTCTTAATTCTTTGAAAGTTTGAATTCACATCCGTTGTCATACTTCCCCTGAAATAAAAATCTGTGGACTGGCATGCAATCTTGACAAAATATTGTACTTGTACCGAATTTATTTATTACATAGGTTTTTTAAAACATCTATAAATTAATAAATATAATTTATTACAAAAAAATCATATCGAATTTATTATTGTACTTCAAATAAATATTACAAAAAAATAAATAAATTCATACTATAGCATCAAGTTTTTCATAATAAATATTAAATTATGAAACATGTATCTTGATAATTAAATAACTAAATTACTAATATTTGTATCTAACTTGATGGATAGAGTTGAATAATATCTTATATTCTTATCCATTGGCCATTCCTACAGGCCAAGACAACATACTAGGTACCACTAAAAACAAAAGTTTAGATAGCAGATTCATGACGGTGAAGCATTTTCATAGAGGATATTGCGAATGCGTGAAAATAAAAATTAGTAGCAACTATTCAGGAATAAAACAAATATTACATATAAATCACGTTTTATTCATATATAAAATGTATTTTACAAATTTCAGGTTATCTCTTTCTACTTATTTTGTTACTTCGATGTATTATTTGTATTATAAAAAATATATTTTCCAAATTATATCTGTACTATATCTGAATTACAAATAAGGGACATCGCATAATTTTTTTTCCAGAGCTATTTATTCATTTGTTAGTATGGTTTTTATTATTATATCAAAACCATACAGCAATAGTTAGAATGCTATTAAATTTTTTGGTGGAGACAAATTGTAGCTGCTAGTTTCAGCAAAAAAGGTGTATCAGCAATCAGCAATCTGATTATCTGATAGTTAGTTTATACAATTTGTCAACTGTTATATGTCTCATGTGAATTATCTATCATGATTATTGATTGCAACCATCAAAGCAGAATTCTTTATAAATTTTTGTTTTAAATAACAACCAACATTTTTGTCTCTTGATTGTGTGCACTGTAACCAACAACACAGCAACATTTGAAATTTGCCTCGTCAAAATCAACTCAGGACTGGCGAAATCCTTTTTAACATTATCCATCACTGATCACTTGGTCTTATCGGCGAAATTTAACAAACTTCAAAATGCGTTCAATTCCAAGCCTTACCTTTTATTTTATAACAGAGAGAAGAACCAAGCCCATAGGCCTAAAACAGAGTACATCTAGATCTGTCTAATGTGCATAACGATTACGAAAGAGGATTATTTTGTTAACCGTTTTGTTTAATCAACGATTAAGAAATTTTGTTTCGTTAATTATTTCGTTAAAGAAAACGATCAAAACGATCCGAACGAAACAGAACGATCAAACTCATTCTCTTCGCTCTTCATCCATTTTCTCTCTCATCGCACTAACACAAACTAGAAACTTTATGGTGAACGATTATAACCATACACCAGAATCAAATCATTCATCTCCTCATTCGAGCAATCCTTCATCTCATATCTCATCACCTTCTCTCAGCATAGCGTTTTTCTCTGAAATCAAAACAATTCTAACAATACGCAGTCACAAACGAAACAGACAATCACGAAACAATATGTTTTCATTAATCATTTCGTTATTTAAATGAAAGAAACTTATTTATCGTAATTATTTTATTTGTCACGAAACGAAATTAAAAAACGATTAAACGACTGATCATTGACCGGCCTAAATACATCACATCACTTGACCTCTTTTGTCTTTTCATCCCTTCTCTTCCCTCTTCACTTTCTTACATTTACATCTCTCTCGAAAGAACACCAATTTTGACCTATAATTTTATTATTGCTAGTGCTAATAGAAGTTCCAAGTCTATTCCAAGTCAAGATTTGTTGATACAAATCTTTATTTTCATACCTCCGGTTCTAAATGTTTAATAAAACAATTTAAAAATTAAAACTGTAAACTAAAATCATGACACGTGATACATATTATTCATATCACAATCAATCGACTTATCCTCAAAATTGAAAAACCAGTAATATTGAAAAACAGAGAAAAACAATGTTTTTTTAGTGGACTTGAACCAATAAAAAACATGGATAGACAGAAAACGAGCACTACAAAAGGAGCAAAAAAAATAATGTCATCATATACAAATTAGCGTCAATTTGTGCGCTAGCCAACTTAGATTCCTCGAGTAAGTTGACGAAGTCAAAGCTGTGGGAATTTCAGTTGATTAAAGTCCAATATAAAGATCATGTGGATGCCTGTCCTGCTAACACTAATGCCGATTCCGAACCTGCTATTATTTTGGCGAAAAGGAGATTCTACTATTCAAATTCCAAATCGTCGGATTAAAAACGAACGAACAGTTTGAACTGAGAGAGCATGTTTTTCTAAAATTTGATTCATTGATTATAATCAATGATTCAGATTAAGAAAAAATAGTCTTATTTTTTTTAAAATGAAAAGTACCTGATCGATTTCAATCCCACTAATGTCACCTGCTCCCACGCTGCTACCTGTGCGCCGCGCCCACTAGACTAGTAATTTAACAGGTATCATATATGATATCACAGTTTCAAACATGCGTAAGTTCAA
This sequence comes from Eleocharis quinqueflora, assembly GCA_964058865.1. Classification (NCBI taxonomy): domain Eukaryota; kingdom Viridiplantae; phylum Streptophyta; class Magnoliopsida; order Poales; family Cyperaceae; genus Eleocharis; species Eleocharis quinqueflora. The sequence continues at coordinate 52,315 of CAXKVX010002399.1, forward strand.
CAAATTATCACATATAGAATTATTAGATTTCTTACGAAAGCAAGGAGCAAACTAAATCATGTGAAAATTACTAGTTTCAGATTGAATTCACATCCGATAAAGTATTTCGTAATACGAAATAATCATTCAATAAATCAAATTAAATCGAAATTTATGTGCAAATCTCGATATAATGAATTATCGACTGATTATTCCGTAATAAGAGATATCAATCCCACCTGATATGATTCTCCCAGATTAGCCTCATTATCTCCTAGTACAGAACAGCCAGATCCCAAAGGTACATCCTCTATTCTCTCTATTTTTCTCAAGTACAAAATGTCTCGAACTAGCCAGTAAAATGAACTCATAATCGCAACAAGTATACAAATAAAATTTCAACAACTCATACAGGCATCTCCTCAAATCGGCCAAGGTTCACACGCCCTTTACAAAATTGATCTGAAGTCACAATTCATACAAGTATCTACATCATATATACACATGTCTCGTCCATCAATCCAAACCAACAAATTGGGGCATCACCCGCAGCTTCTAGTCTTCTCTTTGTTCCATCACCAAAAATCGGCCTATCAATCTTTTTTTCCTATTGAGTATGGAGTCACTAATTTAAACAAATTATTTTATTAATCTCTCAAAATATATTTTTACAATATCTACTATTCGAATATTTTGTATCTCCAAAACACTACATCTCGAACTGTTTTGGAAGAAAAAAGAATTATAGAGATACGAGAGCGACTCAGAAAAGAGCGAAAGAGAGAGCGATCTCCGGCGGGGGAGGTCACCACCGACCTCCCCCCGTCGCCCCCCCTCCTCCCTCCCTCCCCCCTCCCTTCTTCTTCTCTTTTCCCTTTCCTCTATCCTCTTTTCCCCCTGGCTCGAAGATTCGAAAGAGGAGCAATAGATGACAGATCGGAGGTTGATTAACCGACTAGATCGAGGTGGAATGATGCTGAGTACTACGAAGAAGATCTAGTTGATCGTGAAGAGTTGCTTGGTGCCCTGCAAGCGTCGATGTCGAAGCTTCTGAACCAGATCTATCGGAACCCTCGCCCGCACTTGAGGTCAGATCTGAATCTCAAATCTGCTGAGGTGCACCTCGAGCTTCGCTATCGATACAAGCAAGCATCGAGAAAGGGAAAGCACTCGGTCGGATCTGACGAGGAAGAGATGATAGCGAGAGCAGATCGAAGGTGAAATCAGATTGAAATAAGGAAGTGACGGTGAGTGGTGGCAAGGGGTATTGGTCTAATAGGAAAGGTTACAGATCTGTCAGAGGGGCTGGCGCCAAGGCGTATGAGATCGGTAGAGGTTTCAGCGAGCTGTCGTTCGGGTGGATCCTGAGTCACAGAACTGGTTGAGGAGGTGGTCATTCATGCCTTGCTCTCGATATAGGAAAGGCATTGACGGAGCTTTCACAACTCAGAGACTGGAGATGTGACAAGGGGGAGACGCGGACAATGGCTGGATGAGACCAGCTTGAACTCAGACGTGGCGGCGATACCAGAAAAGGCGCGAGACTAGGGAGAGCTTATGTCGGGGTGAAGCTCGGTACTAGTGACAGCAAGACGATGGTTCCGAGCTACTGGTGCGAGGCGCCTCCTTGAAGGCTAGTACCGATCCGATGAGGATGGTAAGGTGTTGAGCTGCTATTTGGGTACAGTGAGGATGTTGCTATAAGAGCAGTATGCAATGATGCCAGAGATTAAATGGCAAAGGGTACCAGCTGAAGAAAGTTAATACCAGCTGGTACGGGTGCATCAGGTGAATATGAAGGGGTACCAGTTGGTATGGGTAGAGAGACTGTGACCAAAATGTTAGGGCCAGGGGATTAGGATTAGGATTAGGATTAGATTTGTTTGTTGCTGAGTTTAGATGATTAGTGCTGAGATGGAGATAGTTTGATCAGATTAAAGGGTTTTAGTCGGTGTGCACGAGAAGATAATTCGTGTATTTGTGAATTTTTCAGTTTTTTGTAACTTCTTTTTTCTATGAAAGTGAAAGTGGCAGGCGCTCCCTGCTTATTTCAAAAAAAAAAACACTACATCTCTAACTTCTTAATATTTTCTAACTTCCTAACTACTATTAGTTCTCTCTTACAAGTTTTCTTACAAGTGAATTGTATTTGTTTGTTTTGCTTGATGTTTAAGTGGAAGATATGTCTCTCTATTTATATTACACAAGAGATACTAGAGACTAGATATTTTTCTAATAGATACATCTAGAAATATTCTAAAATAGCTTTAGAAACTTTGATATCTCAAGCATGATAGAGTTCTCTAGAGACTTTCTATTATTTAGTTAATTTAAATCATGTTTTGAATTTGAGTCAATATTGCATTTCTCATTACTCCCCCTCAATATTGACCCTCTTTGAAAACGATTTCGAGGAATCTGATTATCTGGCAGTTAATTTATACAATTGGCAGCGGTTTTGTAACGTGTGAATTATTTATCCTGATTGCTCAATTAAAAAAATATAGTATTATAAATCCTTTTTTTAATTTAAACAGTAAACACCAACATGGTCCGTTGATTTTGTGCAGCCAAATCGAACCACATCAAAATTTGAAATTTTCATAGTCAAAATCAAATAAGACTGGCAATATTACCTTCTCAAAAACGGAATCCTATTTAACATTATGAATTGTTAAAATAAATCTAAGAACATATTTATTCTTGATATTCTTGAAGTTTTATGTGATAGTTTTTAAATCAGTTTCAGCGATGTATGTGAGTTTTTTTGTTTAACAATTTTGCTTCAAAGTTATTAACTCTAACGTGACTTAGTAATTCGCTAAAATCGATCGGTCTCCTACAGCGTTAGTAGTATTTGCTAATATGACAATTAAAAAACTCTAATTTTTAAATTTCAGAAACGTCAGAAATTTAGAAACTAAAAAATATAGCAATTATTTAAAAAAGTTTAAGAGTTTTAGCCCAATACGTTTAAACCGATGGTTCTCTTTCTCATGTTTATAACAGAAAGAAGAAAAAGAGAAGAACCAAACCCAAATTAGTATCAGGCCTTGGTCCATTGGCCTACAAAAATCATATCACTTTACCTCTTTTCTCTTTTCTTATCTCTTCTCTTCCGAATCCGATCTCGAATGAAAACAAATTTTGACCTAAATTCTGACAAAGAAGAGCTTCTTGATCGTTTCTCCGATTGAGCAATGGCGTCGTGGAACCCGCTTGGCCCACCTCCGACCGATAAAGCAGAGAAGGAGAGCTATCTGACGAAGGCGGCCGCTGCGACGAAGTACTGGACCACTTGGACGATGAAGAAGGCGAAGGTGGTGGCGCACTACGGATTCGTACCTCTCGTGATTATTATAGGGATGAATTCCGAACCCAAACCACAGCTCTATCAACTGCTCTCTCCGATCTAATCTGGAATTTGTCTCGGGATCGTTTTAATTTTCTTGTTTTCTTAGGATTTTTTAAGTGTGCTTCTAGTCAATTGGATCTGCTCTGGTTTGGAGATGGTTAGGGTTTATCTTTGGTTTAGTTGAGATCGAGGTGAATTTTGTTACCGAGCAGGTGTATGACTTGTATTTGATGCTTTGTTTTGTGAAATTAGTTGAATAATTCCGACTATTGATCTGGTTTTACTTGTTTTTATTTTTACTAAACAAATGAAGATTCCGAGATCGGAGTTAATTCTGCTGTTTCCATTTGGAAGTTTATCAGTATCTTGTGCTTGTTCCTGTAATCAGTAGCTCGTCTCAGTAATTAACTTTTGAAGATGATATCAGTACTTAGTTTCATCAACCAATTACTGATACTTTAATGATAATTATTGTGCTTATCCCAATCAACCAATTACTTGCAATGGCATTAAGCTGTAACTTATACTGGTTACTGGTACTAGAGACCAAAGACATTACTAATTATTAATCGAACCAATTACTAAATACTGAAGACATTTGCTATAACTTCTCGCTAATCAGCTTGAATTTGTTTAGGCTAAAATTTGAATTGGATTTCCCCTGATTAAGTTATTAACACATACACGTACTGGTGTGGCACATCTTCCTGGAACTAATAGTTTCCATACAATTCAGGAGGAAGAGCTGAACCTTTGCTGATGAATCAGAACGGAGGACATTTGTTTGATCACCTCACATTATAGAACCATCATATTTCAAAGTTTACAAGATATTAAAAGATCTGTTGGAACTGCAGAAATATCAAGATACTGTGTGGTGTGCGCTCAAAACAAAACTTCCTAGCATTATCAAAATGATAGATCATGATTCATGAATTTATGCTGTTTTATAATAAGATCAGCACAGCAGCATTAGCATTCTGGTAATAGCTAAGACGATATGCTATACCATTTCATGAACCCTTAACTGATACTGTAGGCCAAAATTATAAATTAAATTAAGTTTAATCAAGAGGAATAGATTTTGCTCAGCAGGACAACCCCCCCCCCCCCTGCGATTAGTACCACCAACCCAGGCACACCATGTGCAAACCCTTTCATCACGAGCAAAATTAAGAATGTAGGGTAAACCCTATACGAATATCAGAGAACTAAACTATATACATATTCAAATTATTTGTATCCAATACACAGTCATGGAACAAGAATGAAGGTCGCACCCAAGGCGGAATCAATGAGGCAATGGTTAGAAGGCCCCAACCAATTATCTAGTGCCTGAGTTTGCATTAATAATCCAATTCATCAATAATCAAATGTTACAAAATAAATCTTATCGTGGGAGTACCCAAAAAAGGATCATCTACCACTAATTCCCTTTCCCGTCAACAAAACAATTCTCGGGTCTACACATGGTTAGCCAAGTTTGTGACGAAGTGGTGTATGGTGTCATCCATTTATATCTAGATGTTGCTTGGTAACAAAGAAAGAATCTAAACTTCATATTTGTCGGTACCAACTTTTATGTACCAGAGGAGCTCGACAGTATGATGAAGGCACAGACAACTGAAAGAGAGAAAACCGACACCCATGTGTTCTCAGTGTACATCTCCATTGCATCTGTGAAGGAGAACTGAGTCCTATTTTCTGCCCAATTGCAGATCCTGTCTGCCTCTGCTGCGTATAGTGCCTTTCCCTGAATAGAAGTGCAGGTCTTATTAAGCAAACAAAAAACAACTTTTGTTGTGCAAAACACTCTTCTAAAGATCGACTTAACAACCAAAATTAGTTACACTTCATTTACAATATAAATTGCATGCATAGCAGTATCTACTACAGGCAAGACTGATTTGATTGATGTACCAGATTAGCAGATCAGGTTAGCAGATTGATTTTGCATTTGGGATTTCTACACATTATCTTCATCCAAGTCAAGTCCCAGTTATCAAGTCCTCACTAGCTAAAGGCAGTATCCAACAGGTTCTTGATATATTGTTCACACACAACAGACCTTGTCAAACCAACCAAATGTAAACAGTCAGGTCTGTCATGTTGGTTCTTTCATTCAACAAAAACTTGGGAGAACCAATCCAATGAATGCTACAACTAATAAAAGAACAAGCAAGCAGAAACCAACAGATAAGAGTAAGGTTTGATATGTACCTCTTCATCAAACCATCGGCCACGTCGAAGCCATGCAGTGACAAGAGCAAGCAAAATCCTAGGTGGAGTCAAATAGTTGATAGCTTTACCGCTTCCTTTCACTACTCTCATTCTAGGCACCAATGTTCTTGCCACTGTCTCTGGCAGCTCGCATATCAGGTTGAACATCTGCTTGTTCCTCAATGTAGAGCCACTGCAACAATGCACAGGCATGCCAAGAATGGTTTGAATGAGGCAACAATGTTGCGGAAGAGAAGTACTCAGTGTTAAAACCTACCTCAAGAGTAAATCAGTGAGAACCATTCCTGGAGAAGCTGTGTGGATGCCAACTTTTGATTTCTTGCTCTCTGTTAGAAGTGATGCTTGTAGCTGCCTCAGACCACATTTTGTTGATCCATATCTAGAGCCCACAGGAAAAAGAATATTAAGTCTTTTTCCAGTTAAGGCTTATTGTCAAGTTCAACCAAAAAAAACGCCTATGTATTTTTACATAGCCTGTCCCAAGCCAGGTCAAGGAGGAGGGTTATCATATGCTTGGCGAGGCAACGTAAAATTCTAGTCATTCTCATGGAAATGAAACCCAATAGAAATCCGATTGGATTTCATTTCTAGCCTACCCCAACTTGTTTGGGACTAAAGACTTTGTTCTTGTTGTTGTTGTTTCTGTAATAAATAAGATCCTCTTTTTTAGAGTAATTACAAATTGAAAATGAAATTCTCACACAGCAGTCAAAGGTGTGCTAGATCCACCAGACCCTGCCCCATCCATGTTAAAGACATGACCACCTTTCTCATTCATTACACACATTGCTTCTCTTGTGCAAAGTAATGACCCAACCAAATTTGTTGATACAATCTAGTCATTATGGGAACAAGTATTTCAGTGAATCAGATGAGATAAAATAAGAACATTAAGATGCCACTTCTATTTAAACACTCAAGGTACACAAATTCAGGGCTAACCTGATTAATATCTTCATCTGTGAATTGAATTAGAGGCCTAAAGCCCTTATTCATTCCAGCATTATTTATCTGTTCATAAAATCAAATATAAACATTACTAATGATAATTGCATAAAAATAATATATACGTTGCATATTTAAAGTTCAAACATTACTAACCCAAATATCAAGTGAACCAAATTCCTCCAAAGCAAAGTCCGACAATTTTCTTACATCTTCAGGTTTGCAAACATCACAGGAAATACCAACTACTTTTGCTTGAGATAATTTTGCTTTGTCCTTATTTTTTGCAACTAATAAACCAGCTTTTATGTTCTCTTTCAATTCTTCAACGGTTTCCTGTACAGATTGAGGGCTGTCTTCACAGAATATATTAAAATGTTAACGTTATAAGACAAAACATATAAAAATATGCATAAACTATCAAAAAAATAGGTACCACCTTCTGGAAGCAATAACAACATGGTCACCAGAGAGAAGAAACTCCCGTGCAAGTGCCTTTCCTAAACCTCTAGTACTGCATATTGAATATAAAGATATACAATGAGAGAGTTATTGATAACTAAACAAAACCCTTGTGTATATGTAAAGTAAGACCCAATATTTCGCATATTGTAGTGAACACGACCATGTTTGTTTTAGTTGCAAACCACACTAGTCACTAAGGCCTGCAAAACTAATGTGAAGCTAAGTAGTACATCAAACTTTTGATAGCAAATATCACCATATGTTCCTTAGAAATTTTAGGGGTAATCCTTTTAGGCCTGCAAAAAAAAGAACATTATATCTAAATTGTACATCATCATTTTCTGAAGGTATACCTTCCAGTTATGACAACATTACGGGGTCCAGATTTAGCAGCTTCTTCTAAAACCATGTTGGACCCAATCATGGTACCTATAATAATACCACCGAGCCAGCTGTACCAAATCACTGTATTCATCTGAGGATCTCCACCTTCCAAGTATATACAATCAAATCAATCTTCACTAAAAAATTACTAAAATAAATGTGAGATGGGTACTCCAGCACTCTTGTACCTGACAGCTGAAATCCTATAGAGAGTATAGCGCCAGTGCTCATCATGGTGAAAACATATCTGCCTACTTGTGTGGCAACCTAAAATAAAATAAAATGTTAACATACATAGAACTCATTATCAAAGTAATGTGATAAGCACAAGCCATTGAACATTCAGAATATGTTTTTATTATGGTCTCCTACATTTGTCATTATAAGTGACATTTGTGTAGGTCAAAACAGAGTGTTTTCATTGCCAAGTATAAGGAGGTTATTCAGATTCACAACGTTACCTCGAACTCAATTCAGTAATAATTGGAAATGACATTTTTAATTTAGTAGTAATGTTCAATTTTGCTAGTTTCAAACTTCACTAGCATAAATTAACCCAATTAAAACCTGAAATTTCACTAAATATATACTAATTTTATTACCCTTAGTACACACGCTCTCTAATCTTACAAATAATCTAACTACCTAACTCATGGTTATCACTAATCAGCAATGAGGTTCCTTGTTCAGGTAAAAATTCAAAGAAGTACCAGACTCCAAATTAGAATGCACAATTAAACCCTTAAAAATGATAGAGAAGTGAACCGAGAAAAAGATCTCCTCAGATTTCTCCACAGCTCTCTTGTACGCTCCATGATACTCGACATTTTTAGATCCATTAAAACCTAAAATCAAAGATTTCAGCGCATATAACGGTCCTTTCCTCTTCTTCCTATCGCTCTCCGTCTTATCCTCTACAAGCTTAGACTCTACTCGCATCGCCAGTCTCCTCGCGGCAATCGCCGTACTCCGACGAGGAGATCGCCGGAGATCCAATCGATGCACTGTCAGGTGCGCTGCCACCGCGGCCATGGCACCGTTTTATTTAGTTTTGTTTCCTTTTTTTTATTGTATCTCTCCTTCTTTTTTTATGGTTTGAACTTTGAAGTGGCAACTGCCTATTTTATTGGAGCATTTGAGAGGTATTAATTTTGGTCTCTCTTCGTAGAGTCCGTATCTGCTGTTATTCTGAGGAATAACAACTGTTATTTTGCGGCCGGTATAAAAGAACTGTACGATCACTGTATTATTAAAATTATTTATTAAATCGAAAATAAACGATCAAATATAAAATAACATGATTCTGTTATTATCTAAAAATAACAGCGGATATGATATCCTCTTGGTAATGGTAAAAGATACGCAAAAGGTTACGAGAATACCACACGTTCCTATATGCTGGGAAAGCGCCACGTCGTACCAATCGACATCACCTAATTTAGAAACAGTACTGAATAGACTCGGCTCATACCAAGAAACAAATGAAACAAATCTAGAGGCGTTTCATTCGTAGAAGTAATGTGGTAGGAGTTGTTAGGTTCGATGGTTCACGCAAAAAACGTGTCTAAATTATTATTTGTACTAATGAGAAATGAGTAGTACAAGTTTTGAAGTTGATTGCGGGTTGGGAACAACTAACGATTAAATTTTCCCGCGAGGTTTATCCCCGACAATTCAGACTTCAACCGAAACGAAAGATTTTTTTTTGGATTGAAGAATGAAGATATTTTCATAGGGTCCACGTGCACTGAACGATTTGATTGGATAATATCCTTTTATGAATTGGCCCAATAAAGGCCTTGAATGGTCCTGAAACAGAACATCGCCAAGCCTGTTTTGGATCCATTTAGATAAAACTAAATCTTGAACAAGTGTCGATAGGCCTGTCAATGATCAGTCGTTTAATTATTTTTCGTTTCTTTTCGTTTCGTGACAAATGGAACGATTAAGATCAAAGAAATTTCTTTCATTTAAATAACGAAAACATATTGTTTCGTGATCGTTTGTTTCGCTTCGTTAGTGACGTGTATTATTAGAATTAATTTGATTTTAGAGAAAAATGCTACGCTGGAAGAAGGTGATGAGAGATGAGATGAATGATTGCTCGAATGAGGAGATAAATGATTTGATTACGGTGTATGATTAGAATTGTTCACCACAAGTTTATGATTTGCTTTAGTGCGGTAATAGAGGAGATGAATGAAGAGTGAAGAGATTGAGTTTGATCATTTTGTTTTGTTCCGATCGTTTTCTTTAACGAAGTAATTAACGAAACAAAATTTCTTAATCGTTTATTAAACAAAACAGTTAACGAAATTATCCTATTTCGTGATCGTTACACACGTTAGACAGGTCTAAGTGTCAATGTGTCATTACTTCATTTCATTGTATATTCTATCAAACTATTATTGTGTCAAAACATCTGGTCAACATCTGTCTCGCATAGTAGGCAATAGTAATGAATCTGTCTGTTTTTCTAAACATATATCACAGTTTGATTTTGCGGCTTTTTCTCGAGCCAGAATAACAATTCGCATCAATTATCTTATTTTACATTTTATCATGCAAGAAATTTTCAATGTAACATGGTCCTGCTATTGTGACAATGAATCATTAATTCAATAAAATGTTTTTTTTTAGAAAATAATCCTGATGCTGATGATAGTAATATACCATTAAAGGATGGATAGAGTTAATAAACATTGAAGATTTTTTAAGTAATACAAAGAGCATTTGATCTTTAAAATAATAATATTGGGTTCAATGACCTTATTATTTTCACAGATTATATACTACTATGATATATTTTCAGATTTAACAAACTTGAAAAAGCACTCTCGTTTTACCCCTCATACTATCCTAGAAATCTTTTAAAATTGAAACAGATCCTCATTTCTTTCTAAAAAAATCTTTTATATTGAGTATATAATGGCTTCCATTTTTTAAAATTTTGCCTTTCGCCTATGATGTATTCATAATGAGTATTCAAACAATGCATTAGTACAAATAATAATTTTTGGACGAATTACATAATAACAATGCATTATTTTGGCAAGTTTGACAATGAGTATTCAAACAAACCTTAAAATAATTAAGAAAAAAATAATCTATAGAAATTCTTAAACTTGTATATATTGTAAATTTCCTGCGACTTATCATTTTTATATGTCAACAAAGACTATCAAGTACCATGCAATTTTTGCAACAAATTGAATTCAGAAGCCATTTATGAAGTATCAATAACACTTGTATATAATTTGAAACACAACTAATCTTTTCAATTAAACATGTCTATAAAATGTTTATTTATAATCATAGGCGAAATTAAGGTATTTTAACATGGTGAAATTGTTCTAACAGAAGATCAATGTCCAAAAAATTACGTTACCACTTCCATTCACATCCGCTAACAAAATTGAAATTTACGAATATTCGTACGTACATTAAGAGGCTGGAGGCAAAATGATGCAAAATCGACAGAGACCAAAGCTATAAATCTAGCATCACAGATCAACGGAACATTACGGAAAAACTAAACCAGTACGACTTCATGAAGTAACAGACTTATATCAAGAAATCCTCACTAGTGAAAGCGCCAACATTACAGCAAAAAGAAAATGTTTCACAGTTTTAATGAAGAAAGCAGTAGACCAGTCTTGCAAAATTGACAAATCCTAAATACCAAATCAAACTCTCTTTTACTCATCAAAATCTAATATATGACCAGAGAAAGCCTATGCCGTAGCCGTAGCCTTAGCAGCAGCAGAGGAGAGCTTGGAACGGCGCTTGGCAAAACTCTCACTGCGACGCTCACGCTGCTCCTTAAGGCGCTGAGCAAGCAATTTCTGGTACTCAGCAGCCTCAACTTTGGCCTTGTCGATTCTCTTCTTCTTGTCTGCAATTCTTGCACGCTTCCTCTGAAGCGTAAGTGGTGTCACCAACCTCTGGATCTTAGGGGCCTTGCTGCATTTCTTTCCTGCGTTTTTTTTGGGAATATGAATTCCAAAAAAGCCTCTAAAATGTAACTGTATGCATTGAAGTCAATATTGAAAAAGCCTCTAAATCTAACAGCATGCAAAGCCAACTAAAAATATGAATGCAATGTAGAGCATGCGCTTTTTAGTTGACATCAAGAAGAAAGGGTTTTACCATAAGAATACAAACCATGAACTTCAAATTATCTGAGATTGACAAATATATGTAATGGCATCAGACAAATGAAGATTATAAAAAAAACCATCTCATAAATAAAAACTACATGGGAAAGCACAATAAAAACAACTTCAATTGTATTGAACTATGAATAAAAGAACAAATGAAAGAAAAGAAAATGTACCAGTCTTGGAGGTGAATGTGCGGCGGTAGGTGTTGACATACTTGCGGACATCATCGTCCTTGCTGAGGTTGAAGAGCTTGCGGATTTTGGAGGCCCTCTTCGGTCCCCTCATCCTAGGCTTCTCCTGATCGGTCAAGCCAGGCAGGTCATTTTCTCCCTTCTTCACAATCACCAAGTTGAGAACTGACAAGTCAGGGCTGACAATGCAACCACGAACTGACTTTCTCCTGCGCTCTCCATTGCGCCTTCCATGCCCACGGAAGCAGGGAGTTCCTGAAGAGATGAACAACAAACTTCAAAACTAATGTATTCCAGATAAAGAAGAGCTATCGACAACAGATAAGCAGTACTATGTGTATAAGATTCAGACTTCAATTGCTAGTCAACTATAGTTGTAAGATGAATAAAAAAACTATAGCTGCAAGTAATCTTGAATGACAATTTACAGCTGTCACTTGTAAGGTGATCAGGTGAAACATAAACACATTATTACTTGTTATCCAACTGTGCTAACCAGGTAACCATAAACAATGGGTCTGATGAAATTTTAAGAGGTATGACAAATTTACCCCTGTGAAGGAGCAAACGGACACGGCCAGGTGTCAGCACTCCCTGCTTCATGGGGAAACCTTGTTTGTCACAGCCACCCATGATTTTGAAGACGTATCCCTTGAATTCCTATAAAAAATCAAGCAACAAATCTCAGTGCAACACAATTGACCATAGATTAACATTGATATTGCATTTTCTAAGACATTAGGTTCAAATCAAAATCTATACATAACATTTCAGAAAGATTAAAACTCAAAAACAGAATGGATGTCACAGATACCTCACCGAGAGCATCTCCATTGACCTCCTGGGAGATTCTCTTGTCATAGAACGCCCGCCTGTAGAAAGAAATAATATTAAGCATTTAAGCCCTATGTTAAGTCTAACTACAAACAGAAAGCACAATTGAAGTCCTTTGTTTTGAAAGGAAAATACAAGCACTCATAAATCTGCAAAGCAGTTTCATCTAACTACAACCACTTGACCTTAACTAAGACCCTTCCTACAACCGAACAAACATCTGATTCACCAGATTATTATATTGAAATTAAGAAATTGAACAGTGTTTAGGGTAAGATCAAATGAAAAATATTTGCATGTACAACCATACTGCTGCCAAAAGATGTAAACCAACCATCCAAATTGAGACTTTCTACGAAATTGAGCGAACCAGGACATATTTCGGATTTCAATGTTAAACACCGCTAATAAATCCCATATTACATTATACCTAACAAGAAAAATCCTTTGCATCCAAAAATACAAAAAATAGAAACAAATCTGGAGGGGGATAACTTACAGCTTCTGGTCATCATCGATCTCAAGCTTCTTCTGACATCCCGTAGTAGGGTTTGCAATGTTGAACTGCAAATTTCAAACAAAATAAAGATTTGAGTAGCGAATCAACAGGACATAGCGAATCGTACCTTACCAAACGATTGAATAATATACCTTCATCTTGCACGTCCGAAAGCTCCAAAGCCTACTACCTGATAGAGATTGGAGTAGCTGCGGCGCTAGGGTTCTCTTCGAGAGAACGAATGGCGAAGATGGCTAAATATATATAAAGGCGGCGGGATGGAAACCAGGTTTGGTGTTTACTTGTATTTTGCTCGGGGTTGCTAATGGGTCCATATTCGATCCAGACCATTTAAAAAGTGAAAGCCCAAATATGTCCAGTCCAAATTACTAGCTAAATGATCAATCCAGTTCAATCATAATTAAACTTCAGTCAAGCCCGCAATTCGCTCAAATTGTTATCAGGCGGGCCTTAATTCTAAATTTCTAATGGTGCTTGTGCTCAATTGCTCATCAGTCATCAACCGAAATATATTTTGTTCACATCTTACCATCATGAAAAGAATTAATAAATGTGGAAAGAACAGCCAATATGAAAAAAAAATCAGAATTCTGATTCCTAAAAATATTTTTTTGAATATCTAGAAATGCACTTGAGATGTTAAATAAGAACAATTGAAACATAAACACATTTTTTCATAGCGAAATTTTGTTCGAATGACTTATTCACATTTTTGTTGGCTTGAACTCATCTTAGTTTGACAATTTGCAAAGTAATATCAGTACTAATTTTTATACAAGTTTAGTTTTAATTAGTGTAAGTTAAACATGTACATTTGATCATGAGAAAAGTCATTAACATGATGTATAAGTCAAGGGAATCAATTTGACACAAGAACCAAGTAAAACCAAGCATGACAGAACCATGCTTTACAGTAACACATGAAGAATCCATCACAACGGATTGGACATGCATTATAACGGGTTCCTGACAAGACAACCCATAAGACAGGATATTTGAAGCTGAAAAAATCGACTAAGTCCTGAATATACAGAGCCATGTGTTACAATAATGCTTCTCAGATCCGTCCTAACGGATTACAAACCGTTATAACGAGTTCCTTAGAAAGAGTGTCCAGAAGTCATTTGTAAAGAGGAATGTTCACAAACTGTTACAACAGGTTTTGTAATAGCAATTTTATGTAATGCTTGGTGCGCAGAATTTCAAGCTGGTATTATTGAACCAAGCCTAAGCCCCCCTTTTATGTGCCCCAGTAGTGTCTCATTGTTTGTATTAATAAAAGTTATCATTTGCTGCATCACCCATCTTCAAATCACACAAGGTTCTTGGGAGGCCTTAGAACTGATATGCAACTGGTAAACCCCCAGCTTCGGATTTTAAATAGAAGTTGCATGGCTGAAATAAATAAATAAAAAAACCTTCCTAGACGTTGGCCGGTACAATGTTGTGATCGATAGGTACAGAAAATGGTTGAGAACAATAAATCTGGTTTCTGTACTGTAATTGGTACCAAATCCGGAGCAAGCCAACGGACATGCACTGTCTAGACTATATTCCGAACAATGTTATAAATTTTAATAGACAAGCGCAATGCAAATTGTAAAGAAAATAGTTTCGAAAGTCAAAACAGTGAAGTTGGAATAAAATCGTTAACATAATTTTCTTTAAAGTTTGAGCGCCTGTAAAGATCAAATCACAATGAGTCAGGAACCAAATAAAGTCTTGTCACGAAATACGTAATTCGTGCAATCAATTCGCCAAATAATACAGATTGATAATTTTTATTCAGAACCTTGAAAGTGTCATACTCGAAAATCATCCTGACACGCGAGCATGCACATTTTTTTCAAGTTTATCGCGTAAATAAAGAGCAAATGGAATCGAACTAAACAACGAATGAAAGATTTTTGGATAAAAGTTTCAGCTGGTCTAACAGAAATACAATAATAATATATTGTATGTGTATGTATACTAGTGATAATGAATGGATAATTATTATCAAGTTTTGAAGATGACTAGTTGTCATATTATGGTTTGCAATGCACTTTGATATATATCAAACGGTCCAACCAAAGTTTGTTATGTATATTTTGTATATGTATAATTTGAACTATAAAAGTTACTTTTAATAATGAGTGATTATAATTTTACCACTTTAATTATAATTATCTTATTATTAGAAAGAATTATGTGATTTTTTATTGTATATCTTCACAACTTTAATTATAATTTGAACTATATAGAGTTACTTTTAATAATAGGTGATTATAATTTTACCATTTTAATTATAATTACCACTTTAATTATAATTACTTTGTTATGCAACTCACCACTTTAACTATATACAGTTATATTTTTATATTTAATAAAATATGATAGACAATTTTACAAACTTTAATTGTCAATATATTTTATTAAATATAACTTTATTTTATGATTCAATTTATTTCTTCCAACGGTGATATAAATTGATTATGTAAGAAGTATTATGTTAGAACTGAAATATCATTTAGTGTTTTATTATATATTTCAAATTTATGAATTGATGATTAGTTCTTTTAAGATTAATTCACTATATTATGTTATGTTTGAATCATTTTGTTTAATATTAAACATTTCTTAATTGAGACTTGCATAAAAAAAATTAATGAAACAACCTAATGTTTAATAATTAAGATATTTTGATTTAATCTTGTTATTTTTTTTACTTCCAGCTCACTGATTTGCAATATAAGTAAATTCATTCACTACCTCAATGGAACCACAGCTGAAAGCATAAGCATAAAATTCTATTAATAATATCAAGAACAAGAAGAAAGTGAACATCTCAATTTTTCTCTCTCGTTACAAAATACAAAAAAAAAAATGCAATATTTGTGAATGAAGAATACAAAATCCATTTGGTTCAGCCTTTTTTAACACAAAATTTTGCAAGAAACATTTGAAAAATAATAAATGCCGTACTCTTTATATATAAAAAAATTGAAAAACACAATCAATCTCTAATATACCAATAACAGTAATACAATTAAAACAAACTAAATGACACGAGTTTCAATGTAAAAGCTTATCAAGCAGCATCTCAAAAATTTAAAACTATTGATTATTATTCGAATTTTTTCAACATAATCAAACAAGGAATAATATCATGTACAGTATGGTACATCCCAGTACTTGCAATCGCACTTGAAATTTCTTAATGAGTTCCTAAATAGCCCCAATTAGATCAACAAAGGCTTCTACCAGAATTGAAAATAGTTGGTCTAATGCTCGATCCGAATTTTATACAGGATTGAAACTGCTGACAAACCAAGTAAGCAAAAAACACTGTTTTTGCTTTGGTCGGGTAATATCGAAAGATACTCTACCAGTAGGAAAATGTTCTGGCGATACGCTTCATTGATATGTAATCGATACATGCAACAAACTGTGTCGTAATGCATGTTAAACGTGTTGTTATGCATGTTATTCAAGTTCGATTGCTTAACATGCATGACAAAACGCTTAACATACATAATTATTTTTTCAGTACAAAATAATATGCAATCAAACTTGAATAACATTCATAACAACGCATTAAACATGCAAAACAACGCACGTATCGGTTGTATATCAATGAAACGTATCCGTCTATCAGCTACCCTACCAGTAAGGCAGTAACCAAATGGTCAACGAAAGGTACAAAAATTCACAAGACAAAGAAGGAAGTGTTTTCTTACCTTGCCTTGATTGTTGATAATAGAGACCCCAAGACACACGGTTCGTTTTTTTTTTCTTAATTCTTCAGGGTTTTGCTTTTGCAAACAGAATTAACATGTACTGGTTTAAGGTGAAAACGACGTTCTGGTAATCGCATAAACAATTTTTGGTTGATGTATGAATGCTATTAAGAAACTTAATTAAATTCATTATTTATTATTATTATAGAATTTTATAATATAGTCAAGAAATATAGTCAATGCAAAGTATAAGGTCTAGTGGGCTCTTGGTGCTTCAACCTGGCAGGCTTCTCTTCTGTTGTTTGTGAGATTATTTTGTTAAAGAAATTTGACATTTCTATCTCTACAAAATGATTGCTTAATCACATATTCACATGAATATTTTTGTTTCATGTTGAATAACTAATTATATTATGTTAAAATCATAATTGTTTTATGGACATTTGATTAATATACTATGCACAAGACGTCCTATTTTTTTTAAGTTCTTCGATTCGTTTTAAAATTGCACTGCACATATTTTGAACAAATCGGAGGACTTATTACCAGCAGTGTTTTTAAAATCGGACCGGTTTGGACGGTCAGATCGAAAAAAATTGGAACCGTTGCTTTTCCGATTCGATCTGCAAAGGAAAGCGGAAATGCTAGCGACTCGGTCAAAACCGATTTAATGGACGGTTTTTTTATAAAAACCGAGTTCCGTTTGAATGCCAAAAACGACTTTTAAGCCTGGTATCTCCCCCATCTTCGTATTTCACATTTTGCTTTATTCCTCGTTTTTGACGATTTCTTTCTCCTTTTCTCCTCTGATCAGATTGGAAAGATGTACAAAAATCTATACAATATTTAGGAAATTTATACTAGAATGACAAGCATTGTGCCGATTTTCCATCTTCAAAATCTTCTCTTGATGAATAAAAAGCTACTCCACATCAACATATACCTCTCATACCTTATTCTTGATGCAGTAGAGCTTCTCCACCTCAAGAATTGTAAGTATCTCATAACTTCCGGTTATTTTGATAGTAAATGAAACTTAAAATCATTTTATTTGATCAAATTTAGTATAAATAGTTTACACCCGCAATATGTTCGATGAAATGCATAACTGAATTTGTGCATCAATTTGATCATGTTTTTTTTACTACATACTAGCCGCTATTTTGGTTGTTTTCTGGGCATGATTATTTCAAATCTGAGTAACTTTTTATTTGGGTAGCCATTCAAAATTCTTGTTAAGCAGATTCGAATTTTGGTTTTATTACTATATGCATATTATGCCAGTTTGCAGTAAATAATAGCATGTTTTCTTATTACTTCTGTTCTTTCTTATTTTATTGCTAACTAATGTGAATTATATGTCAAAGATTTCTGTACTGCCAGATCATACAGGCATAACCATGTAATGGTAGAATGGCATCATTTTATCAGTGCCTATGTGTTGCCATGTGACCTAACAAAATTTGGTGGTTATGGAATTAGATACGGACTGATATGGTTGGTTGTGAATGAAAAATTGATATACTTGAAATATAACCATACTCATTTTTTTTAATTCTTTGGTTATTTTAGTGAGAATTAATGGCTTTATTTTTAAGCAAGCATGAAGCAACCAACAGTGATAATCAGCACATTTTGCAACAGTGAACCGACGATTGAACCGGTTGATCCTATGGTCCGACCAGTGAACCGATGAACCGAATGTTTATCGGGTCGACGTCAGATCCGGCTTTAAAAACATTGATTACCAGTGTTCTATTTATGCATTAGTACATGTAGATTTTATTTTGTGTGCAATAATTATTTTTTTTAGGAAAGTAGACTTTGTCTACTTAAAAATTTTATTCAAATGGATAGCGACTACGACATGGCGATTAGAATAGTTCAATATTGCTATCTCGTAGGGTGTAATATCTCTCTTTTCCTATCTTTCTTTTCTTTTTCTCTCTTCTTTTTTCTTTTTTCTTCTTTCTTTTTTCTTTTTTTCCTTCTTTTTTCTTTTTCTTTTCTCATGTAATTAACAATAAATTGTTAATGAAATCGAAGTAGGCTAAGTCTACTTTTCTCAAAAAAAAATTATTTAAAGAAAAAGATATATACAGTCATTACAATGTGTGAAATGATATGAGCATGATGTGTTACATTGTGAATTACTATGTTAACAATAGGAAATCCATCGTGCTGCTTCCATGCTAATTTCCCAGCATAAAAGGTTGCTTGGTCTTGCCTTTTCTGCAAAACATATACGGTTGCGTTCTTTCCATATGATCCATAGTGCAGCACAGAAAGTTGGTGTGCAATCAGGGGCGGAGCTACAGTGGTTTTGGTGGGTCCATGGACCCACCTGAAAAGTTGAGATCCCTTACAGTAGTACTGATTTGTAATTATTAAAAAATACAAGGACCCATCTCAAAATCTATCAAAACCTCAGGGACCCATCTGAAAAAAAATTACTCTCTCTTTCTTTCTCTCTGCACCCCGAGTCCCCGACAGCCAAGCAGTCTCTCGACACTCGACAGCCAGGCCAGTCTCCGCGTCGCCACTCGCTGTCGTCGCCGATCCCGCCCAGCCGCCCTCGTCTCTGTACCGCAGCCCCGCCGCACAGCAGCACAGACTCCCGCACGGCCGCACAGATCTGCGCTCGCGCCCCTGCCCTCCCAGCCGCCCTCGTCTCTGAACCGCAGCCCCGCCGTCAGCCCGCCGCACAGCAGCACAGATGCTGGTTCTCACCCTGTTCGCGCACAGCACAGCAGCACCGCCAGCACAGACGCACAGCAGCAGCCAGCACAGACGCACAAAAATACATCAAAGAAAAAAAATCAGAAAAAAGAGAGAAAAGAAATGGAGAGTTCCTTGAAATCGGCGGCTCTACTTGAGCTGATGAAGAAGCACCTAGAAACCGACGCTGGAAAGGAATTGAAGAAGAAGGTCGGGCTCGTGTTCGTGTACCAGCTAAACATCGCTCCGAAGGTAAGTTCGTTTGCCCCTTTTTGGTTGATCTCTTTTGATGCAAATTGGCGAGATCTGATGTCTGATATTCAATTCCGTTTTTTCGATTCTTGTGTACAGAAAATTGGATTTAACGAGGAGATCTTCGTTGTTGATCTTAAAGAGGGCAAAGTCTCTAAAGGTTTCGATTAGTTTCCTTTTTACTGTCGTTTTTGTGCAAAATGTTTTTTTTTTTTTGTAATCTGAGTTCATTTTATTTCTCGAACTTACCTCACGATTGCAATGCAATCTGTAATCTGTCTGGTAAATTTGGGTGATTAACCTGCATGGACAGTTTTGGATTCCATGCCACAAGCAGAGAAATAGGAATTAGATTATTCTTCTTGCATTTTTGCTAGTGATTCAATTTTATTTAACCAACCTATAATGAACATATTCTTCCTTTTTGTTGAAATATGTTTATTGTTTCAGGACCATATGATGGAAAATCAGACGCAACATTTTCATTTACTGATGATAATTTCCTCTCAGTAGCCTCTGGGAAGATGAATCCACAAATTGCCTTCATTAGGTAGTTTAAATTCCTCTCTAAGTACTACATTTTCCATTCAAGATAATTATTGAATTTGTATTGTATGTGGAGTAATTTCAATGCTGCTTCTGACAAGGAGATAAAGCTTTGTACCAGTACTAATATTAGATGGATTGCAAAAATTTTATTAGATGGACCCACCTAACGTGAATTTCTAGCTACGCCACTGTGTGCAATAATTAATTATCTAGTATGTAAATGATAAATCCATTACAAAATATTTAAGACATTGAAAATGATGGCGAAGGTTTTTATCTCATAAAAAATATTCGAAATGCTATTCCAGGTTTGCAATTTTTTTTCTCCATCTTTCAATTGTTTCCTTCCTCTTTTTCTCAAAAAAATAAAATTGTTTCCTTCTTCAATTATTTCTTTTATATCTCATTCTGTAAATATTTGTACTTCTTGATCACCTAGGTGATCCTTTTATATAAAATTTGAAGGTGCTGATCGACCTCCATTTTTAAAAATAAAAAAAAAACTCCTCGTACTGTTCATGTTTTGTCTCTTTTTTGTAAATTATTGATCCATTTCATTTGACTATATATATATATATGAGCGAATGAGTTCAGTTTATATACTCTTCCATCATATAATTTGAAAGTTGTACAATTCGCTATCACTAAAATATATTATATCAGTTATTCTTAGTATAATATATTTAGTGTATATATATGTTCCTCATGAGATATCAGAAGATAATCAAACTTTGCTTCTGATATTCCGTCGTAGAGTTCGCGATACTGAACTGAAAATTCAAACAAATTAAAAGAAGAAAAAACATTACTCATCAATTAAAGCAAGAGATCAAGGGAGGAGCAGATTCAATAGGAACGAGATATTATACCGCGCGGCACTGTTACTGTGCGTGCCGCGCAGCAAATCTCGACAATTAATTTGCATCAAGATTTGTGCAAGCTAAACTTTATAATATCAGACCCCTCCTAAATCAAATCTGAATCATTCGTAGCTGACATCGCAGTAAATCTGAACAGTCCGTCGGTACCACGCGGTAGAGGAATCGGGTCCGATTCAATACCTTCATCTTCGCTGAATCGGCTAAAACGAGGAGCAACGACAGCTAGGAACCCTTGTTAATTTCTACAAAGGTTTATAGAAACGAAAAATATTTTGAGTTGAAGATATTTTTATTTTGGAGATTTACGATACGATTGGATAAAATATCCTTTTAAAAGATATGCCTGACATAGGCCTAGAATGGCTCTGGAACAGACCACCACCAGATCTGTTTAGATTCACTACTAATCGTATCTGTGTCAAGCAACGAGAAATATTTTTTATTGAATTCTCCTTCTACATTGTCTCATTTTTTAAATCGAAGCACACTCATAAGTTTTCTTTTTCAAGCTCTGTCGAGTATATAAATCTCGGCGATCAATTTGGTCAGGGTCTGTAATGTCGTCATTGAGAATAAGTGCAGTGGAGAAGAGAAAGAAGGAAATGAAGATGAATCAGGAGAGAAGAGAGAACATTCAATAGAATCAGAGTTTCTCTTTTCGTATTTCTTTCATTTTTCTTTACCTACACTCGGTACACATGGACCGTTAAGTGACTAGATAAATCAGCCAAATAGTGCATGGGTGGACCAAGTTCATCCGAGAGAAGGGAGTTCAAATTGTATTTAATAACCAGCGACATTTTAAATTTCATGTTGAATGCACCTGATTTAAATTGAGAAAGGTATTTTTGTCCATAGAAAAAATAAGATCAAAGATCAAATGGACGCATCAATTGTTTAAATTCTTTATTAGACAATATATATTTAGATTAAATTATATCTGAAACAAGTGTCGTTGCTCTTCCATTGTATTTATTTTATCAAACTAAATCCTAATGCATAGTAGGCAATAACAGTGAATCAGTTTTTACACACAATACATCATAATTTGGTTTTTGCAGCTTTTATCTGGAAATCAGAATAACGGTTTACATCAATTATCATATTTTGCATTTTTATCGTTTAAGAAATTTGTAATGTGACATGCTCCTGCTATTGTGGCAATGAATCATCAATTCAATGAAATGATTGTTTTTTTTTTTGGAAAATAATTCTGATGCTCACGATAATAATATACCACTAAAGGGTGGATATGGTTAATAACATTAATTGGAGTTTTTTTAAATAATAGATAAGAGTCTTTTATCTTTCAAAAAATAACATTGGAGTGTTGGCACCTGTGTATCAATTATTAACCTGCAAATAAGAGAAAATAAAGTAAAGCATAAGCATACAAAAGAGTAAACAAGGAGGATCAAATACCAAGTCAATTCAATTTTCAAGAATATCAAGGCTTTATGTGCAAAAGTGTCAAAACCTCATCAAATATCTAATCAAGTGCAATGGAGGATCATGAATTTTTTCAAAGAAATTAACAAGGCGTTTGTGTGATTGAAAGGGTCATTTGAAGTATAATATGTGCAATTTATATGATTGCCATATTATTAAACAATTGCATATAACACTTTGAGCTTATTCAATGGTCAAAGCTCAAGAAAAGTTGGTTAAATTATATACCAATAAATTTTATAGAAAATTTGTGAATTTGTTGTCTTTATTTCGGTTCAAATTACGATCATTTGAGCCTCCAAACAATTCAAAACTGACTTGAATAAATCAAATTCGAATTTTCAAAGCGTAAAGCAACAGTTAGGTGCAAATTAGGCTTCAATATCATTTCTTATTCTTTTATGGGCTTTGGATGAACTGGACTCACACAAACCCAATACAACTTAAAGAAGCTCAGCCTTGTGGTCCATGGGAACCGAGTACACAAAAAGAGAAAAGAAATTTCGCTGAGGTTATGCCTATTATACATGACAATTTGGCCCCACATTGTCAGTGCTTAATTAAGCGCTACCCGAAACTTCAATTCTGCCATTGTTAGTGACTCATTAATCCTTAAATACCGGATGCGCAAATGGTGGCAATCCCCTTGCCAAACTCAGTTAAGGAGAAGAGAGAGAATAAGAACTCACTCGTCAGATCTTCAACAAGTGGCAAATCCAACAACTCTCTTTCTTCTTCTTCTTCTTCTTCCTCTCGACTCTAAGCTGCTCTCGATATCAAAACTGAAGGCCTCCAATTGATCTCTAACTTCTTGTTCTTTGAGAGTTAGTCTGCAAGTAAGATACCAATCAAAAGAGGAAAGTGATGAGAGTATGAAGGAAATCATCGATTAATCTAAAGTTCAAAGAACACAAAGAAAAGCCATGCTAAAAGATATCGGTACCAAATCAAGTCAAGCAATCTAAAGCACGAGGGATCAAGGCAAGATATTTGGCTGGCTCCTAAGACCACCACGATGCTAAAATGACACTTTGGTTCATCTGAAAGCAATCGAATTGGTCAATACACTCAATCTCCCTTTCACAGTATCTGACAAGTGGGTTCGAGAGTTTAGAACGATTTTCAAATGCAAAAGAAGGTTTCCATGATCTTACAACATCTAGTTGGGTATGTTTGAAATAAGGATCAGATGCAAAAGGCCTATTTGATGATTCAAATGAGGTATAAGAGATGTTGAAAGTGTCAACATAAGTCTCCAAACAATATTAGAACATTTCAAGGCCCTGACAAATCAGCTAAGGTCATCAAACGACACCTGAAGGACATCCAAAGATACTACAACAGCCAATTGAGTGAGAGCACATGGATTAATGCCTTGTTGGCAAGATCTACACCTTAAATAAAAAATAATCAATGGTAGTGTTAAAAGATGCTTCTGCAATTATGTTAGAGCTTCTATTAGATTAATAGCATCTAAATAACAAAATGAGACCACACTTGGCACTTGAAAAATCAAGTTGCAACATAGAAGACCATACAAGACTCAAATCAGAAGAAGAGAAGAAATGCAATAGAAAATTAGTTTGGAAATAGAATCCAATGTAATTTCAGCTGAAAAATGCTATAAATATCCATGTAATTCTCAATTTAAATGCCCTTCTTTCTACTCAGATTGTAGAAGTGATCGAATTTGGTCAGCACTTGCTAAGTCTTTTATTTCTACCCGACATATCATATAATTAGGTGAGTGGTGTTGAATTTGACAGTAAAGAGGCCACATTTATATGCTTTTCTTTGTGAACTGTGTAAATTGCTTGATTGTGAAATGAAAAATCAAGTCTGAAACTCTTTCATCTTTGATGTTGTAGTGTTTAGAACTATAATTAGAAGTTATTGTGCATGAAATCTTTTATGATTGATTCCTAATGCTTTAGCTGATTCAAATAGTCGTTTAAACATAAATTTGAGTTCAATTGATCTTCTTTTCCTCTTGAAATTTATCAAATCTGACCTATAATGCCATCTTTGCCCTCAAATTCATCTTTGATATTGAAATTGTCTCTGCTCCAGTGATGTGTTATGAGACAGACATTGAACCATATACAAGCTCTAAAAGCCATCAGTTCAGAACTAGGATCAAATCAAACCAAAATAAAGTTCAATTTAACCCTAAATATTCCTCATGTAATCAAATCCTTCAAGCACTTGAAATAAATCCCTTTTAATGCTTCATCTATGTCTCAATGTGTATAATACACCTTGTACAAGTGCAAAATCAAGTTTTGAAGCCTTAGAATCCAAACCAAAGCTATATGCCCTTTGTGAGCCTTTTAATTCAAAGTTGTCAGAGATTTATTGTTTTTGTACAGATCTCATTTGAACTCCAAATCCAAATTTCTTTCACAGATATGCATATTATGTTTGTACAAATCTTCAGAATTAATTTCATAACTTTTAGATAAAAAGATCTTAAATTAAAGCCATTTTAATCTCAGATTTCTCAAAAATCACACGAAACTAGGCTTAAACGCAATAAATAGTTCCTTTTATCCAAATTCGAAATTTAAAAAACAAAAATATTTCTTTTGACATGCCAAACCTAAATCCAAGCTCAGACATCCATGTTAGTCACAAAAATCTCAAGTTGCATCTAGAAAATCCAAATTAGCCTCAAAGGAATGGTGCTTCAGCACTTGTCTGGCATCCAAATTGAAATCATTTCCAAATCTTTTGCACTTTGAGTTAGATCTAAGACTTTGTATCAATTTTTAGTCTTGCACCTATACTTTCAAGCTATGAATTTAAATTGATCCACTCTTTGAGTAATTTTTAGAAAATCAAGTCCAAAATTTAAAGAAAATAACAGAAACTCGGCTTTTCTCTTGAGTCCAGTTCTAAATCCTAATTTCAAAATCAAAATTGAAAGCTTTCTTAAGCTTTTCAAATCTCAAGCTTTTCTAGTCTTCAAAACAAATATTTAAACAGTCTCAAATCAACCATCAAACTTGTTTTCATGTATTTGATTGCTTATTTAGAACTGATTTAGGTCTGGTGCTCGACTGAGTTTAAATCTAAACTGAATTGAACCAAAACTTGAAATTCTAAACTAAGCTTCATTTTAATTGCTTCTGTAATGAATGTATGTTGTTTATACACATAATTGTGGACTTGCTTGAAGGTCATGTTAGCCACTGAAATCTAAACCAGCACTCAAATTGATCAAATTATGCTAAAATTGAACCAAACTCAAATTCAAAAAGTAGAAAATTGAACTAAATGTTTTTATGTTGTGTATGCTTGTAAATGCTTCTTGTGCCCCAAAGGACTGAATTAAGCACTAAATGGAACTAAAATTCTTGTTGTTTTGACCCAAATGCCCCCGAACAACGAGTTGAATTGATTCAAACCAAAATCAAATTATGCCAAGCTAAATAAATGCTTGTCTGATGGTACCTGATGATTGTACATGTTCTCTGAATAAAAAAATTAAATTGGACCCTTAAAATTCAAATTTAACCCAAACTTCACTATTTTGACTCAAAAGACCCTTCAAAGTGAATCAAACCAAACCAAATTCAATTTATGATATGGCTAATCAAACCAAAGCTTTTCTAGTGTTGTTTGATGTTTATAAATGATGTCTGGACCAAACTGACTCAAACCAAACCCAAATTGACAAATTCGATTGTGAAAATCAAATTAAGACTCAAAAACATCTAAACCCTATTCTGAAACCTTAAATGGATCAAATTCAAGTTTTAGAACCAATTGAAATGCTTTAAAAAAACAAAATTGAAACAAAAACCTAACACCAAGAAGAAAGGAGAAGCACCACCCCCTCTGGTGATCACTGGCCACCGACAGTGATCCCTTTCGACTCTTGACACTCACACGATGCTAGAGATGTGCTCCAATCAAACTGTCATGGCCTGGAGCTCTCTCGATATCAAAGTCAAGCTTTGATCAAAGCTGTCGAAGAAGAAGAAGAAGAAGAAGAAGAAAAAGGAAGAGAGAAGAAACGACTGTTATTTGCTCATACGTCCCAAACATCTCAAACCTGAATTAAATCTCTATATATTTTATGTTGTATAATTTTGTAAAAATAGCAAATAAAGACCAAATATTCTGAAATAAATATGAAAATTCTTCTAAATTCATGCTCTTCATTTTCATATGATATTTTAACATATTTTAAGCATTTTATCTCACTGTCGAATTTAAAAATAAAATAAACACCATTTTCTTTTTTTTAATAAAAAGTTAAAATTGATAAAAGTCCAAATAAAAATGCATAAAAATATGTATTTGCATAAAAAATCATAAAATCAAATATAAACTCATTTTCTCAAAGAATGTTGAATATAAATATCAAAAGTCCAAAATCAAATACTTTCAAATAATAAATCTTATATTAAAAATTCTTAAATAAAATTTCAACAAATTTGAATAAACATGTCATGCATTAAAGTATCTTATATGCATTAAAAATCTAAAAAGGTTTATAAATAAATGGATATTCTCTTAAAAGTTTTCTATTTTTCATAAAATAAAGATATAAACCTTTTTATTTAAAAATATATTATTTTACCATATGTAGAAAATATAAAAGAAAATAAACATTCTTACATGCATAAAAATGTGTTGTATAAGAATAAATAAAAAATCCCCTTTTAGTGGTAAATAAAAGTCTTTTCATAAAAGTGTTAAAAGAATAATTTTTACATGCATGTAGAAATATTCAAATAGACTCTTGAAAGTATAAATAAATCAAAAAATTGCATATGAAATCAAAATTTGCATTAACTCATATTGTTGCCATTATAAAAGAATGAAATAAATAAAAGTGCTTAGAAGTCTCTTTTTGGTACAAAATTCCTTTACATCAAAATATAAAAGTGTAAATAAGAATACAAACTTGCATAAATTCATAAATTCTCTTCTACACATATTTTCTTGAGAGAAAATTAAAATAAATGGTTTGATCATTTCTTCTAAAATATAAAACCAATAAAAGTGTCAAAAGTCCTCCATACATATTCAAAGGAAACATCCTTTTTATAAAAAAAATAAAAAATGCGAACAAAATCATATAAACTCATAAATCAAATATTATTATCTCAAAAGTCCCCTTTTCATATGCATCGTTTTGAAAGGAAAAATAAGTAAATAAAAAGTACTTAGAAATTCTTGTTATGTGCATAAATGATGAAATGTCTCAAACAAAACTCTATTTTAAAAAATGTGGACGAATTACATAGCATCAATGAGTATTCAAACAAATTTAAAATAATTAACAATGCATAATTTGGCAAGTTTGACAATGAGTATTCAAACAAATTAAAAATAATTAAGAATAAAATAACTTATAGACATTCTTAAACTTGTGTATATTGTAAATTTCATGCGATTTATCATTTTATATAGCATCAAAGACTATCAAATACCATGCAATTTTGCAACAATTTAAATTTAGAAATCTTTTATGAAGTATGAAATAACAATTGTATATATTTTGAAACACAGCTAATCTTTTATGTCTATAAAATGTTTATAATCACAAGATTTTTTTAATTTATATGAAAATTTATTAACAAAATTGTTAAAATATATAATGATTGAAGGGTGATACTCTTTATCTAATTTAACAAATGAGCTTGCTAACTATCGCCTAAGAATCTTTTAGAAATTTTCATACATCACAGAATTAACATTTTTTTTCTGCTGAAGAGGAGTTGACACATTTTAAATGTTTCCTGTAGATGTGGGATTGCCTCATTGATGAGCAATTTCTATTTCTAGCTTTTTTCCCCTTTATTATCAGATACAGTTATAATAATCCTCTCATAGAATATGTATTTTAAAAATAGATCAGAACTGAAGTCCAATACTCCAATAGCATCTTTTTTATCATCATGATGTAATCAATCACAAAATCCCTAGAACAGTATAGACCTTTGTAAAAGTTTAAACTCATAATATTAAACAATAAATATAACAAAAGATCACCACACAACAATGGGTAGATTCCACCAAATCCATTTCAGCACTGTATCACATGTTACATGTACATAGGCACATAGCAAGAGCAACAACAAAGGAAAGAAATCAAAACGCTACTGGGTCATATATCCTTTTATCCCTGAATCCAAAGAAGGGAGCTCTAGAGAAGAAGACAGCAGAAGAGGCCATGCATGGTGCATCCCTAGGTGCAAGTGCAACTCACATGAGATGATTTGGGGAAAAAGGCAGGAGGAAGGAAGGATTGGCATGGAGAATATGGTAGTGCTTGGCTTCTTCTATTGCAAAGTCAAGAGCCCAATCATGGTGGACTTGATTTTATCCCACTGATTTCACCTCTTGGAGTCTATTGGTTTGGTGCTGTAACGAGATTCATCACTTGGATCTTTTGTGGCCAGTCTAATACTGTCTTTGTTACACACCGGTTTCATAACATAACAAACAATGGCAAGATTCTTCTTCCATTGGATTTGGATTTATGATGACTTGTGAGTTGTGGCCTCTCATAGAAAATATTAAGGAGAAAAGGACTAACTTCATACAAAATTTTGGCACACCTCTTATAAAAATATTTTATATATTCAATTTTTTTTATGTAATTTTGTGTATATTAGTTAGTCAAATTATTCAAATATTTTCATAAAGTTCTACAATGACACATCAATCTATCCGTACTTTAAGACTTATAATTGTAGGAATTTTTAGCGTTCACGTACGAGTGAGTCTTAAGATTTCTAACTTCTAAAAATTACAGCAATAGCTTTGCCCTTATTGATAAAAGTAAAACAACACAATATTAATATTTTATTGTATTGTATATTTATGTTTAAGCCTTAATCAATCAAACACACAAGTACAACTCACATCTTATATCTTTCAACTTAATTAACCCCAGCTCAGCATTCAACCACACATTGTGACACACAATGGTATTCACAAAATATCTCTCCAGGGGTCAGATATGGGCTTGTGAGTTGTGACTCTGAAGTCTGAAGTCTGAAGTCTGAAGCAAAGTACCGACACACCATGTACTATAAAAATCCCCCTTTTATATTTGTAAATTGTAATCTAGCACAAAAATAAATAAACAAAACTGTTAAGAAACCAGATTATGTCATTCGTCAACCTCTATTTTGTTTGCTTCCTTCTATTTGCACATGTTAATCCTTGTAATCACACGCCTTGTCTATATTAGAGAAAAAGGCACCTCAATGCATCCAAGTTATAATGGACATATGGATCAAGACAATTGTTATGGGATATTGGGATTCATCATTCATGAAATAACAGAGTTACAAAATTAACAAATCTCACTTTCCCTCGCATGGATTTCAAAAATTTGAAGAGGGATCCACATATGACATATGCCATCCTATTGTCAATAGTCAATAGTCTATATATAGCCTATACTGTCAAGATTCGACACGTGTATACACAGCACCTGTTATACTAATTTGTAAATTTGTTGGCTCATATGCATCGAGTCCGTATCTGCTGTTATTTTTGGAATAACAGCACTCAGTTATTTTCTGATTCAATCGTTAGATTTCGATACAAATAAATAAACTGTACAGATGAATTGTACGAAATCCGATATATTATATATTTTATCCGTTAGATTAAAAATAAACAATCAGATCAAAGAATAACAGAACCCTATTATCTCCCGGAATAAGTGCAAATGTGATTCCCATATGCATTAGGGTATTTCCTGTTGGATGGATAATCAATTAATTCATATGATTTAGGAAAATGGCAGAGTCGAAGATTTTATAGAAATTATTAAATGTATTATTATAAATATCATATTGATTAGCTAATATAGATAAATTGTTGAAATATTATTTAAATTTATAAATGGTCAAATGCCGATTCCTTAAAAAATGACTATTTTGCCTTGGAACAGCTAAATTTCAGACTATTGTGGATTGTAACAGCATAAAATTTTACAGTAACTAGTTAATTGGTTTACAAAATCTGTAAAAGATAATGCAACAGGTGAGGAAAAAGAGAAGGTTGAATTTAATAAATCACATTAATATTCTCAGGGGCTGATTCATTCATGGACAAGCTCGGACAATGGTTCGGACTTGATTTTTTTTTAAAACGCAAAATTTAGTGTTATTTTTGTTATTTTTGTTGTGAAAAATGAACGTTTAATAATATTTTAGTGAATTTATGTCCGGTTTGATCTCAACCTCGGTGTCCGAACTTAATTGTGTCAGACTTAATTGACATCTGAATCTGTCCCTGAATATTCCTTTCAAATATTAAAGTGTACACTAATTAATTTTTGCATGTCATATCTTGCATTCCTTGTTTATATATACCCGAAAGTGCTTATACTTAATCTATGAAGTACTAATATATTGAGCTCAAAAGTGTATATATTTAGTACACAATGTATTTAAAACATTTATTTTCGAAATACTTACATGAAAATTCATGTTAAAGGATTTGATGAATAATTAAATATACAGCTTTTCAAATATTTAGTTCTAACAATGTTTGGTAAAACACCTTTGTTACCCAGTATAAACGCTTTCTGATACAGTTACCACTCCTCGTTTGTTTTATCTAAAAAAACTTGCACTATGTAAGATATGCTGACCAAATAGAAAGGAAAAAAAGAGGAAATATTGAGATAAAACACAATCACACAGGATGCCCGTATTACACAACATTTTTTTTTGGTAATTATCTAAGTTTTTCTGAGAAAATTAGTTAAGGTTCGGAGTTTTTTAGATGCACTGATCAGAACGGTAGAAATTATATCCTTCAGCTGTTTTTTTTTATAAAATTCAGGAATATTAGTTTTTCTACTGTTTGGTGCATTTTTCTTTTGTTCTGAATTTTATTTACAATTATGATCATGTATATCAAATTAATTATAATTTTGATGATGAATTGCAAAAAATATATGGAAACTAAATTATAATTTGACAAAAAATCTTTAAATTAGACCCACTCAGATTGATAATACGAAAATAGAAATGAATATATATTGCAACTAATGTGGACTGAAAAAAATAGACAAAATTATAATTAAATGATCAGAAATTTTGCTAGACATACTAAAAATTGTAATTAATTTTCTATACATGATCAAAATTGTAATCAAATCTTTAAAGCTAAAAAAAAAGTAATCACCGAACGGTAGATTTTCTACCTTTCGGCAATAAACTCAAGTTCTGAACGATAATTTTTCTACCGTTCTGATCATTCAATCGAAAAACTCCAGCTCCTTGACTATTTTTATCATTACAAATATGTTAGTCATCATTTTATTTCATACTTCCGGAAAATCCAGAAAATAATTAAGTACATGTACAAATTTATTTTACAAATAATACCCATAATATTAGTTTTGCAAAGTTTCAAGCTTATATGATCCAGTTGAATAACAAGTGTAAAAGCGATTTAAAAAAAATCTAAGTTCAGACAAGTACCTAAACTTACTCTCATTTAGATCCGTCTGTGATACTTTCCAAAAGAAACAGTTAACAACAGAGAATATAAACAACTATCAATCCTATCCATATATACACAAGTTTTGCATATTTAATGCGCAATTTGTAAATTATGTGTGTAGTGCAATGTTATTAAAATCTGCAACAAAATCTACATCTATGTGAGATTCTACATTTGTGGTGTGCATGCCTTCTGTCTTGTTAATTTACTGTTCTTCCAGTACAACATCAAAACACAGTACAAATTTTAGACTTCCAAGTTTTAGTTAGCCACCGGCTATTTTGTTTCTTATAAATTGTTTAGAACTTCAAATCCAATCTTCTTTCAAAATTTGAGATATGAGCTATTAATCTAAGACTAATTTGAAACCTATTTGGGTACTATCATGTCATAAATAGTGACTTGTCTGGATGGAGAAAGATAAATCCAAATCAATCAATAGTGTGATAACATGGGTTGTGTACATTTTGATTCAGAATTTACAATATCAAGGCCTCAGTTTATTGTACGAATTTTTGCCTAGCTTGTTGACCCAATTAATCTTAAATTATCTTTGCTATTTTGTCTATTTCATTCGGGACATCTTTATTAACTGTTCAATGATGTACTTTCTGCTGTGTGCTTGAAGAGCAAGTACACTTATTAAAAATCATAATTCTGACTGATTGAAATAAGATTTGATTACTTGGCCAATGGTGGGTAATTCTCCTTCAACTTACTCTGTTATTCTGATCAATTCAATCTGTTTATTCTTGATTTTTTAATATGTATGCATGTCTATTTTCGAAGAAAGAATCTTTGTTCAGTACTATTACAAAAAATATTTTAATACAGGTCAAAAGAGCTCTTTAATATCGAGTATAGGGGCTGTTAAATGTATGAAACACCGCTATTAAAGGAGAGGGATATAAGGCTTTTATATCGGATCTTAGCAAGTATATGTTGGTGCAATTTCATTAAGGTCAGAGTCACAAAATCTAAATTTTGACTAAAAAATTGTAGTTTCAAACAGGACCAATCTTCGTGCTTAATTGTCCAAAATAAAATCAAATAACAGCGGAAGCAATACTTACCTTTTAGTTCTACGGTCTTTCTTATACACTTGCTCTTCCAACAGAGTCCTTGGTGATGGAGGTACGAAAGCTCGAAACAGTACGCTAGCGAGCTTATCCAAGCTTATCTCGGTGCTCATCTATTCTTCAAGGTCACAAATGAACCAAGAAATTATTTCTTTAATTAAGAAAGAAAATAGAGGCTATGCACAACACATGTGTTCTTGTCAATAATCAGGAGTGGATGGAGACCCAGCGTTATAGAGATGTTAACGTATCTTGAAAAGATACATAATTAATTATCAAATATTCATAGAATATATGAATTATAGTTCCTCCAAATCTTTTCCAAATCCTCTTATTTACTGCTGTAAATGTCATTTCTTAATTATTCACATTTATATGGCATATATTATACAATGTAATATTAGTGACAATACTTAATATAGTAATCATATAACATCTAGTCTACAAATTTTATTTATTGAATTTTGACCATTCAATTCCAATAATTAATATTCTCTAACAAAACATAACTGTATATTGCAAAGATATATGGATCAAACTTTATACTCCCATTAATAAAAAAAATGATATCGTCCACGTCTCAAATTCCAACTTAGTCTCTAGAGAATAATATCAGATTGGTGCATATGAGTGGTAATTAATGCCTACGGGTTCATATTCATATATAACAAAATTAAAAAAATACAAGTTGCAAGTTGCCACCAATTCTAAAAATTCTGAGCAGCACCTCAATTTTGTTCTCTAGTATTAACGCAGAAGGCAAAAAGGAGCAGAATATAACACATGTCAGAGACAGGCCATAAGGCTCTACTGTTATTATCTGAAGGATCTCTTAAATGCGAGAGGGAACCACATTTGCAGTATTGAGAAAATGCACCAATTAACTGCATGAAATTGACGTGCCATATATACTTATTGTCGACATGTTTACTTTTCGTGGATTGGAAAAAAGAACTGTTTACAATATTAACAGCACCAATGAGAGGTATGTGTGCTCAGTTGCATGCATAGGTGACATTAATATATAGAAACAGATAGTGATGAAACCTACAACTACTTGGATTGATGGAAATACTTAATTGTATTACAGAAACTACGTACGGCACAAATAATTTGCCCATATATATGCCATCAGATTATCAGAATATTTTTCCCAAAAAATTAAGGTATAATCTGATCATTTAACAGAAACTGTACACTGAAGGATCCATGTGTAGCAAATTAAGGCCATTTAATAAAATTTGCACAATTAGAGAGAAGACCACTTTATGATACATTGGTACATTGGTAGTAGATTAACTTGATATGATTATGTACTAAATACTTTTAAAATTGAAATATGGAATACTTTAATTAAAAGAAATTATAAACGCGTTTATTACTTTGTAATTGGTCGTATATATATGTAAAATTTTATGTGTTCGACCAAATAAAATAATGTGGATATAAATTTTAAATTTACGTAGTCTATTGAAGAGGGTAATTTGCATTAGATTTTTTTAAGAGCATCTTCATCCAACTTGTAAATTGAATTGCTAAATTTATTTGTCACCAGCAATTATAATTTCAAAGACAAAGAGCACTTCATAATTTAGCAATTTAATTTTATCTTCACTAAATAAAATTTGTGTGGTCAACAAATTAGAAACTACAAAGAAAAAAGGCGACAGAGAAAGAAACCCTAGACGGCCTCCCTCGCCACCACCTCCTTTCCTTTCTTCCTCCATCCCTTATCTTCTTCCTCCTCTTTCTCCTCCCCTCTTTGCACAAACTTAGATGGAGATCTGGCGAGATCAACAACACTTGCTGAAGTTTGTCGGAGAAGGCTATGGATCAGGACGCAAGAGCAACGTGGCATTGGCTCAAGGCTGGGAATTCACGTCCACGGACGACAAGACATATTTGAGGCCACCAAGGTGACGCGCAAGCAGTTGGCCACCTATGCAGCGAAGCTTCTAATCAGGAAGCTTCAGTGGTGAGGGAGATTGGTCAAATCAGATATGAGGTTTTAGAGC
Organism: Eleocharis quinqueflora; assembly: GCA_964058865.1. NCBI lineage: Eukaryota > Viridiplantae > Streptophyta > Magnoliopsida > Poales > Cyperaceae > Eleocharis > Eleocharis quinqueflora. The sequence continues at coordinate 87,543 of CAXKVX010002399.1, forward strand.
TTTGTTGTGGCGGCACTTTAAGAGGCTGCTGAGGCGTACTTGGTTGTGGATCAGGGTGTAGAAAGGGACTTATTTCAAGGTGATCTAAGCAAAGAGGATCATATCAGCGATCTGAACAAGGGTGTGCTGAAGGTTGCTCGTCTAATCAGCTTGTGATAATGTAATTTGGGAATGGGGAGTACGTCCAATGATCTCCTCGTGGACATGTGGGGAGACTGGCATAGCCACGGCGAAGGCCATTCGAGTGATTGTGCGGCTGAGATATCAGTCGTGCGATCTTGGGACGAGTTCTGCTCGAGATTGTGCACGACAACTAGCTGAGAAACGGCGACGGCGAATGTCTCAAGATTTAGGAGGAGATCATATTGACGATGGAGGATCAGATAATGGTACCAACATATTGCCAAGAATTTGATGCTGGTCCTAAGGTCTGATTGTGGATCATATATGAAAGATCTACTATTGATATCAAGTACTCGCAAAGAATATGATACTGGTACCAAGTACTGGTAGAGGTACATGATGCTGGAAGCTCCGAGATGTAAGGAGCAGTGATATGTATGCTGAAGAAACCTTTGATAATAGTTTTGTGTTTTCAACATGATGCTGGTAGAGGTACATGATGCTGCAATTTGTTGGAGTTATTTAAGATTTTGCAGATTGGTTAGTTTTGTGTTTTCAACAGTTTAGATAATACATTAGTTTAAGGTTGATCGGGGATAGTAGAAAGGCATCGGTACTGATCAACACAAATTATATATCCGAAAACTAGGGTTATCCTTGTTTAAGTTACTCAATTTGTTTAGAACTCTTCATTTTTCACAAAAAGTTCGAGTTACTACTATCAAACTTGTTTAATTTGCAGAAAGGAAGAAAACGAAACAATCAGAGTTGCAGAGCTTAACTTAGCCAACATTCAAACTTCACAACAGGGACATTGCAGGCTGGAGGATTTTTCCTTCAGGTCGCAAGGTTACTTTTATCCTTTGTTGGATACTTAGTCATTGCTCCACTCTGTAGCAGCGACATTGCGGGCCGAAGGATTTTTCCTTCAGGCCGCAAGGTTACTTTTGTTCTTTGCCACATACTTAGCCAATTTCACTCATTCTCTCTACAGCAGCGACATTGCGGGCCGAAGGATTTTTCCTTCGGGCCGCAATATCCTTTTTCCTGCACTACTTAGCCTCTCCTCTGCAAACGTCATCCTTCAAGTCGTAATCTTTACATTGCGCCTCGTAATGTCAGCAGTCACCAATGTGACAATTCTAACCCCTTAGCCAAATTTAGTGATTGTTATTCCTTCGGGGAACAATTTTAATCCTTCGGGCCACAATGTCTCCCTTTGCTGTTGGAACTTGATCATTTTTAGCGGATTTTTGGCACCTTTTGGCACAGATTCGAATTTTAAACTACAAATTTCTTTTAAAAGATTTCAGATCTCTTCCCGGAGGGGATGCTTCATTTTTAGATAGATTTTAGAGAGAGAAACATAGAGAGAAAAGAGAGAGAGATCAAGAGATTGATGGGAAGACCAGAAGAGCAATTGGAGAAGAGATTCGTCCTAGAATTCTCGGTTTATTCTTTCTCTCTTCTTCCTTATGCGTTGTATTGATTTGTCTTGTTTTTCTTTCTTGGTTTCTACCATGAGTGAGTAGCACTCTTTCTAGGTTTGAAGATGTAAACTCGAAACTTTATTATTTATTTACTCGGATTTAGTCTTTTACTTGATGATTAATTGTTGTGATTTATTTCTGCGAATTATCTTGCAAATCTAGAGTTTTAGAATTTTAATTGAAATATTGAATTGTGAAACTTGTAGCACAGAAATAAACTAAGTTTAAGCCAAGTATCGGGAGATGAAAAAACGACTTAGGGTTAGATTAATTTAGCGATTTGTTATCATATTACGAACTAAAAGGTTATGTGTGCATAATAATTATTGAATTGATCATTTTGCGCTTAGTAAATTCAGATCATATCAATTAGGTACTGAAATGGTGATGTTGAATATGATTTGGATATGTTATTAAGTCAAGTAATTGTACTTAATATCAGTCTTTATTTCACAAACTCAAAACAAAAATCAGAATCATCTTGTATATCGAGTAGACAGATAATGAAGTGGACAGTTGAAATCTGAAAACCTAGTCCTTTAATCAAATCACCTTCCTTTTGCAAATTTCTTAGTTTTAACTTAAATTCAGAATCAAACTCAACTCAAACATTGAGCCGCTTAGACTAGTGAATAATTTAGAAATCAGTAGATCGAATTGTCTCTGTGGATTTGACACACCAAGTACTACCGACTAGATCGTGCACTTGCGACTGAATTAGATACAATCTAGGATTAATTTATTAGTACGATATTTCGCATCAGATACCATAGAGATTGTGACACGATGCAATGAATAATAGATACAAGAATGAAATGAAATTGAGGATTTTATTTTGTAAAGTATTAGAGATATAGAAAGTATTAGAATAGAGTGAGCTGTTAATATTGTATTTCTTCATTTTTGTTAATGAAAATGAAGAAGAGGGGTGTTCCCCTCTTGTTTCAATAGATATATATATATATATATTTAATTACAGTGTTGATATTAATATGCAGAAATAAAGATGCTTTATGAGAATTTTGAATGATCAAACTAATTTATTACCAATAACATGTGGCATTATATTGATTACTACAGTACTATATATGCTCTCCGTATATACACAGTGAAATCGGAACACCTAGGATCTAGAGCCACATATATCGGAATAGATACAGACAGCAACATATGCCTTAGCCTGCATACATATATAGACTACTATGTCTATTCTGTTTAGCTACAAAGGTTGCATTTAATTTTGCTTGTGCATTTAGGGAACCAGATCTTCTACCGCGCAGCACAAATATTGTGCGTGCTGCGCAGCAAATTTAAGCTTTTGATTTGCATCGAGATTCGTGCAAGCTAAACTTTATAATATCACCCCTTGAATCAAATCTGAACCGTTCGTAGCTTACATCGCAGAAAATCTGAGCCGTCCGACGGTGCTGCGCGGTAGAAGAACAGCTTCCCTCTTGTTCCATGCATTAGTTCAGTACTTCATTGCCTTCTGCTTTATCATTCTGTATGAATCCAAGAACCAGGTAATGGTAACTAAAACAGTGAATGAACTGGTATCTATTAAATTCACCTTTATGTCAAAGTTATGTATTGATTTGAGATTTAATAAATTGGCAATATTTCACAATACCCCTCTAAATTTTTTAAGCTACTTATTTTCCACTCTAAAATTATAATATTCTTATTTACCCTTCAAAATTTTCAGATTTATCTTATATAAAACATCAAATGTCTCCAAATTGAAAATCATTGTAACCATCCCCCCCCCCCCCCCCCCTCAGCCAAAGCAACTAAATCAAACATATCTTACATAAAAATGTTGATCATCATGTTAACATTATTTAGAGTTGTGCTAAAATACTTTATAAAGCACCAACATGCATATACTTTAGGCTCGTATCTCGAGATATAAAGTGCAAACAATCGATCAAGACCGTTGAAAATGTTCTCCATACTAACAAAAATTTGGAGACTAAATTTTACATTTTTTAAAAATTTTTTACTATTTTATCGGATGGATGCAAAATTGGTTAAATTGAAGGTCTGTAAATCGTTAGATTAATGAATTTTCCACCTAATCGATAAAATAGTAAAAAATTTCCAAAAAATGTAAAATTTGGTCTCAAAATTTTTGTTAGTATGGAGAACATTTTCAACGGTCTTGATCGGTTGTTTGCACTTTACATTTCGAGATACGAGCCTAAAATATATGCATGTTGGTGCTTTATAAAGTATTTTAGCACAATTATGTTAATTATTGACTATTTTCGCAATAAACTATAACTGTACATGTACCTATTTTAATCAATTAAAATTACTCACCTGATTATTTGCAATTGTCGAATTCATGCAAATCATAATTAGTTTTGTAGTAAAAAAATAAGTTTTTAATGATATTTTAGTGAATTTTTGTGTCCGACCTTGATCTCAACCTCAGTGTCCGAACTTAAATGTGTCAGAACTGAAATGACCTCTAAATCGAACCTTGATCTTGAGCAGTCAATCCGTGCAGCGCAGTGAATACGGGCCGTCCAAGACGTGTTGCGTCGCACAGGATCGGAATCCGAGAACTGAACATTTGATTTAGTGGCAATTAAAGACAGTGTCTTTATGTTAAATGTCATACTTTCGAAATTTAAATTTAAAATTTTTGTACATGTTTAAATTTTAGTGACTTGATCAATACTGTTGATATCATCGGTTCAACATTGACGACATAATTAAGATGTCAGCCTCGTCACATGCCACTTGGCTTGTACTAATTTTACTAGCGTTTTGGTGCCAGAATTAATGCCAAATTTTACTAGCGCTCAAGTAAGAATTCGTCGACTGTCACAGTTTCTCTGTATCATAACTATATATGAGACAAACGATTCAGAATGTTTATTCAAATTATATAAAGATCTCAAAACAATTTCTTTAAAATCACACCATTTGTTTGTGTCAGATTCAAATCAAACGATGCTAATTGCTTG
>CAXKVX010002400.1:0-24685 GCA_964058865.1 Eleocharis quinqueflora
ATTTTGGGTGGTGACCATTAAAGAAAACACAACATAGCATCTTATCCTACAATGCGAAGTGTTTCAGATCCGATTACTTCATTCATAGGTGCTAACCATTCTAGAAAACCACACAAAGCATTATAGCCTACAACGAGAAGTGTTTGTTCTTCGAATAGTTCAGTTAATGGTGGTAACCCTTCACCAAAACACCATGAAGGAGCATTGATTACCCCTCTAGTTGCTTTATGTCCGAGTACTTCATTTAAGGATGGTAACCATTAAAGAAAATACCACAATGCATCTTATCCAACTATGAGAAGTGTTTCTAATCATAGTGCTTCATTTATGAGAGGTAACCTTTACATAAAACTCCACAAAGCACTATATCTTACTACGATAATAGTTTCTTATTTGAGTACTAAATTTAATTGTTGTAACCATTCACCAAAACACCAGGAAGAAACAAAGAATACCCTTTTATGTGTTTGATGTCCGAGCACGTAATTTTTGAGTGATTCTGATCAGAGTACTTCTTTATGGGTCGTAATCATTAACAAAAATACCATAAAGCATCTTATCCTACTACTAAAAGTGTTTCAGATCCGTTTACTTCATTTATGAGTGGTAACCATTCCAGAAAACACCACAAAGCATCATATCTTACTACGAGAAGATTTTCTTCTCCGAGTACTTCATTTATGTGTTGTAACCATTCACGAAACACCAAGAAGGAGCATAAAATACCACTTTATGTGCTTCTTGTTCAAATACTTAATTTATGAGTGATTCTGAGAAGAGTACTTCATTTTGGGTGGTGACCATTATAGAAAACACAACAAAGCATCTTATCCTACTACGAGAAGTGTTTCAGATCCGATTACTTCATTCATAGGTGCTAACCATTCTAGAAAACCACACAAAGCATAATAGCCTACAACGAGAATTGTTTGTTCGTCGAATACTTCAGTTAAGGGTGGTTACCCTTCACCAAAACACCATGAAGGAGCATTGATTACCCCTCTAGTTGCTTTATGTCCGAGTACTTCATTTAAGGATGGTAACCATTAAAGAAAACACCACAAAGCATCATATTTTACTACGAGTGGATTTTCTTTTCCGAGTACATCATTTATGTGTTGTAACCATTCATGAAACACCAAGAAAGTGCATAGAATACCACTTTATGTGCTTCTTGTTCAAATAATTAATTTATGACTGATTCTGAGAAGAGTACTTCATTTTGGGTGGTGACCATAGGTGCTAACCATTATAGAAAACCACACAAAGCATAATAACCTACAACGAGAATTGTTTGTTCTTCGAATAGTTCAGTTAAGGGTGGTTACCCTTCACCAAAACACCATGAAGGAGCATTGATTACCCCTCTAGTTGCTTTATGTCCGAGTACTTCATTTAAGGATGGTAACCATTAAAGAAAATACCCCAATGCATCTTATCCAACTATGAGACGTGTTTCTGATCATGGTGCTTCATTTATGAGAGGTAACCTTTACATAAAACTCCACAAAGCACTATATCTTACTACGAGAAGAGTTTCTTCTTCGAGTACTTCATTTAAGTGTTGTAACCGTTCACCAAAACACCAGGAAGAAGCATAGAATACCCCTTTATGTGTTTATTGTCCGAGCACTTAATTTATGAGTGTTTCAGATCCGTTTAATTCATTTATGGGTGGTAACCATTCAAGAAAACAGCACAAAGCATCATAACTTACTACGAGAAGATTTTCTTCTCCGAGTACTTCATTTATGTGTTGTAATCATTCACGAAAACACCACGAAGGAGCATAGAATACCACTTTATGTGCTTCTTGTTCAAATACATAATTTATGAATGATTCTATGAAGAGTACTTCATTTTGGGTGGTGACCATTAAAGAAAACACAACAAAGCATCTTATCCTACTACGCGAAGTGTTTCAGATATAGTTACTTCATTCATAGGTGCTAACCATTCTAGAAAACCACACAAAGCATTATAGCCTACAACGAGAAGTGTTTGTTCTTCGAATAGTTCAGTTAATGGTGGTAACCCTTCACCAAAACACCATGAAGGAGCATTGATTACCCCTCTAGTTGCTTTATGTCCGAGTACTTCATTTAAGGATGGTAACCATTAAAGAAAATACCACAATGCATCTTATCCAACTATGAGAAGTGTTTCTAATCATAGTGCTTCATTTATGAGAGGTAACCTTTACATAAAACTCCACAAAGCACTATATCTTACTACGAGAAGAGTTTCTTCTTCGAGTACTTCATTTAAGTGTTGTAACCGTTCACCAAAACACCAGGAAGAAGCATAGAATACCCCTTTATGTGTTTATTGTCCGAGCACTTAATTTATGAGTGTTTCAGATCCGTTTACTTCATTTATGGGTGGTAACCATTCAAGAAAACAGCACAAAGCATCATAACTTACTACGAGAAGATTTTCTTCTCCGAGTACTTCATTTATGTGTTGTAATCATTCACGAAAACACCACGAAGGAGCATAGAATACCACTTTATGTGTTTCTTGTTCAAATACATAATTTATGAATGATTCTATGAAGAGTACTTCATTTTGGGTGGCGACCATTAAAGAAAACACAACAAAGCATCTTATCCTACTACGCGAAGTGTTTCAGATACAATTACTTCATTCATAGGTGCTAACCAATCTAGAAAACCCCACAAAGCATCCTAGCCTACTACGAGAAGTTTTGTTCTTCGAATACTTCAGTTAAGGGTGGTAAGCTTTCACCAAAACACCATGAAGGAGCATTGATTACCCATCTATTTGCTTTATGTCCGAGTACTTCATTTAAGGGTGGTAACCATTAAAGAAAACACAACAAAGCATCTTATTCTATTACGAGAAGTGCTTCAGATCGGATCACTTAATTTATTGGTGGTAATGTTTCAAGAAAATTCCCCAAAGCCTCATTACCTACTACGAGAAGTGTTTCTGATCAAAGTACTTCATTTATGGGTGGTAACCATTAAAGAAAATACCCAAATGCATCTTATCCAACTATGAGATGTGTTTCTGATCATAGTGCTTCATTTATGAGTGGTAACATTTACATAAAACTCCACAAAGCAGTATATCTTACTACGAGAAGAGTTTCTTCTTCGAGTACTTAATTTAAGTGTTGTAACCATTCACCACAACACCACGAAGAAGCATAAAATACCCCTTTATGTGTTTAATGTCTGAGCACTTAATTTACGAGTGATTTTGATCAGAGTACTTCTTTATGGGTCGTAATCATTAACGAAAATACCATAAAGCATCTTATCCTACAACTAGAAGTGTTTCAGATCCGTATACTTCATTTATGGGTGATAACCATTAAAGAAAACACCACAAAGCATCATATCTTACTACGAGAAGATTTTTTTCTACGAGAACTTCATTTAAGTGTTGTAACCATTCATGAAAACACCATGAAGGAGCATAGAACACCACTTTGTGTGCTTCTTGTTCAAAAACTTAATTTATGGTTGATTATGAGAAGAGTACTTCATTTTTTGGTGGTGACCATTAAAGAAAACTCAACAAAGCATATTATCCTACTACGAGAATTGTTTCAGATCCGTTTACTTATTTATGGGTGCTAACCATTCAAGAAAACCCACAAAGCATCATAGCCTACTACGAGAAGTGTTTGTTCTTCGAATACTTCAGTTAAGGCTGGTAGCCTTTCACCAAAACACCATGAAGGAGCATTGATTGCCCCTCTAGTTGCTTTATGTCCGAGTACTTCATTTAAGTGTTTCTGATCTTATTAATTAATTTATGGGTGGTAATGTTTCATGAAAACTCTCCAAAGCCTCATAGCCTACTACGAGAAGCGTTTATGATCAAAGTATTTCATTTATGAGTGGTAACCATTATAGAAAATACCACAATGCATCTTATCCATCTATGAGAAGTGTTTCTGATCATAGTGCTTCATTTATGAGTGGTGACCTTTACATAAAACTCCACAAAGCACTATATCTTACTACGAGAAGAGTTTCTTCTTCGATTTCTTCATTTAAGTGTGGTAACCATTCACCAAAACACCATGAAGAAGCCTAGAATACCCCTTTATGTGTTTAATGTCCGATCACTTAATTTATGAGTGATTCTGATCAGAGTACTTCTTTATGGGTCGTAATATTTAACGAAAATACCATAAAGCATCTTATCCTACTACTAGAAGTGTTTCAGATCCGTTTACTTCATTTATGGGTGGTAACCATTAAAGAAAAACCACAAAGCATCATATCTTACTACGAAAAGATTTTCTTCTCCGAGAACTTCATTTAAGTGTTGTAACCATTCATTAAAACACCAAGAAGGAGCATAAAATACCACTTTATGTGCTTTTTGTTCAAATACTTAATTTATGAGTGATTATGAGAAGAGTACTTCATTTTGGGTGGTGACCATTAAAGAAAACACAACAAAGCATCGTATCCTACTACGCGAAGTGTTTCAGATCCGATTGCTTCATTCATAGGTGCTAACCATTCTAGAAAACCAAACAAAGCATAATAGCCTACAACGAGAAGTGTTTGTTCTTCGAATAGTTCAGTTAAGGGTGGTAACCCTTCACCAAAACACCATGAAGGAGCATTGATTACCCCTCTAGTTGCTTTATGTCCGATTACTTCATTTAAGGATGGTAACCATTAAAGAAAATAACACAATGCATCTTATCCAACTATGAGAAGTGTTTCTCATCATAGTGCTTCATTTATGAGAGGTAACCTTTACATAAAACTCTACAAAGCATCATATCTTACTACGAGAAGATTTTCTTCTCCGCGTACTTCATTTATGTGTTGTAACCATTCACGAAAACACCACGAAGGAGCATAGAATACCCTTTTTTGTGTTTGATGTTCGAGAACTTAATTTATGAGTGATTCTGATCAGAGTACTTCTTTATGGGTCGTAATCATTAACAAAAATATCTTAAAGCATCTTATCCTACTACTATATGTGTTTCAGATCCGTTTACTTCATTTATGAGTGGTAACCATTCAAGAAAACACCACAAAACATCATATTTTACTACGAGAAGATTTTCTTCTCCGAGTACATTATTTATGTGTTGTAACCATTCACGAAACACCAAGAAGGTGCATAGAATACCACTTTATGTGCTTCTTGTTCAAATACTTAATTTATGACAGATTCTGAGAAGAGTACTTCATTTTGGGTGGTGACCATTAAAGAAAACACAACAAAGCATCGTATCCTACTACGCGAAGTGTTTCAGATCCGATTGCTTCATTCATAGGTGCTAACCATTCTAGAAAACCAAACAAAGCATAATAGCCTACAACGAGAAGTGTTTGTTCTTCGAATAGTTCAGTTAAGGGTGGTAACCCTTCACCAAAACACCATGAAGGAGCATTGATTACCCCTCTAGTTGCTTTATGTCCGATTACTTCATTTAAGGATGGTAACCATTAAAGAAAATAACACAATGCATCTTATCCAACTATGAGAAGTGTTTCTCATCATAGTGCTTCATTTATGAGAGGTAACCTTTACATAAAACTACACAAAGCACTATATCTTACTACGAGAATAGTTTCTTCTTTGAGTACTACATTTAAGTGTTGTAACCATTCACCAAAACACCAGAAAGAAACAAAGAATACCCTTTTATGTGTTTGATGTCCGAGCACGTAATTTTTGAGTGATTCTGATCAGAGTACTACTTTATGGGTCGTAAGCATTAAAAAAATACCATAAAGCATCTTATCCTACTACTAGAAGTGTTTCAGATCCGTTTACTTCATTTATGAGTGGTAACCATTCAAGAAAACCACACAAAGCATAATAGCCTACAACGAGAAGTGTTTGTTCTTCGAATACTTCAGTTAAGGGTGTTAACCCTTCACCAAAACACCATGAAGGAGCATTGATTACCACTCTAGTAGCTTTATGTCCGAGTACTTCATTAAAGGATGGTAACCATTAAAGAAAATACCACAATGCATCTTATCCAACTATGAGATGTGTTTCTGATCATAGTGCTTCATTGATGAGTGGTAACCTTTACATAAAACTCCACAAAGCATTATATCATACTACGAGAAGAGTTTGATCTTCGAGTACATCATTTATGTGTTGTAACCATTCACCAAAACACCATGAAGAAGCCTAGAATAACCCTTTATGTGTTTATTGTCCGAGCACTTAATTTATGAGTGAATCTGATTAGAGTACTTCTTTATGGGTCGTAATCATTAACAAAAATACCATAAAGCATCTTATCCTACTACTAGAAGTGTTTCAGATCCGTTTACTTCATTTATGAGTGGTAACCATTCAAGAAAACACCTCAAGGCATCATATCTCACTACGAGAAGATTTTCTTCTCCGAGTACTTCATTTATGTGTTGTAACCATTCACGAAACACCAAGAGGAGCTTAGAATACCACTTTATGTGCTTCTTGTTCAAATACTTAATTTATGAGTGATTCTGAGAAGAGTACTTCATTTTGGGTGGTGACCATTAAAGAAAACACAACAAAGCATCTTATCCTCTTACGAGAAGTGTTTCAGATCCGATTACTTCATTCATAGGTGCTAACCATTCTAGAAAACCACACAAAGCATAATAGCCTACAATGAGAAGTGTTTGTTCGTCGAATACTTCAGTTAAGGGTGGTAACCCTTCACCAAAACACCATGAAGGAGCATTGATTACCCCTCTAGTTGCTTTATCTCCGAGTACTTCATTAAAGGATGGTAACCATTAAAGAAAATACCACAATGCATCTTATCCAACTATGAGATGTGTTTCTGATCATAGTGCTTCATTTATGAGTGGTAACCTTTACAGAAAACTCTACAAAGCATCATATCTTACTACGAGAAGATTTTCTTCTCCGCGCACTTCATTTATGTGTTGTAACCATTCACGAAAACACCAAGAAGAAGCCTAGAATACCCCTTTATGTGTTTATTGTCCGAGCACTTAATTTATGAGTCATTCTGATCAGAGTACTTCTTTATGGGTCGTAATCATTAACAAAAATACCATAAAGTATCTTATCCTACTACTATAAGTGTTTCAGATCCGTTTACTTCATTTATGAGTGGTAACCATTCAAGAAAACACCACAAAGCATCATATCTTACTACGAGAAGATTTTCTTCTCCGAGTACTTCATTTATGTGTTGTAACCATTCACGAAACACCAAGAGGAGCTTAGAATACCACTTTATGTGCTTTTTGTTCAAATACTTAATTTATGAGTGATTCTGAGAAAAGTACTTCATTTTGGGTGGTGACCATTATAGAAAACTCAACAAAGCATCTTATCCTACAACGCGAAGCGTTTCAGATCCGATTACTTCATTCAAAGGTGCTAACCATTCTAGAAAACCACACAAAGCATAATAGCCTACAACGACAAGTGTTTCTTCTTCGAATAGTTCAGTTAAGGGTGGTAACCCTTCACCAAAACACCATGAAGGAGCATTGATTACCACTCTAGTTTATTTATGTCCGAGTACTTCATTTAAGGATGGTAACCATAAAAGAAAATACCACAATGCATCTTATCCAACTATGAGAAGTGTTTCTAATCATAGTGCTTCATTTATGAGAGGTAACCTTTACATAAAACTCCACAAAGCACTATATCTTACTACGATAATAGTTTCTTATTTGAGTACTAAATTTAACTGTTGTAACCATTCACCAAAACACCAGGAAGAAACAAAGAATACCCTTTTATGTGTGTGATGTCCGAGCACGTAATTTTTGAGTGATTCTGATCAGAGTACTTCTTTATGGGTCGTAATCATTAACAAAAATACCATAAAGCATCTTATCCTACTACTAAAAGTGTTTCAGATCCGTTTACTTCATTTATGAGTGGTAACCATTCAAGAAAACACCACAAAGCATCATATCTTACTACGAGAAGATTTTCTTCTCCGAGTACTTCATTTATGTGTTGTAACCATTCACGAAACACCAAGAAGGAGCATAAAATACCACTTTATGTGCTTCTTGTTCATATACTTAATTTATAAGTGATTCTGAGAAGAGTACTTCATTTTGGGTGGTGACCATTAAAGAAAACACAACAAAGCATCTTATCCTACTACGAGAAGTGTTTCAGATCCGATTACTTCATTCATATGTGCTAACCATTCTAGAAAACCACACAAAGCATAATAGCCTACAACGAGAAGTGTTTTTTCGTCGAATATTTCAGTTAAGGGTGGTAACCCTTCACCAAAACACCATGAAGGAGCATTGATTACCCCTCTAGTTGCTTTATCTCCGAGTACTTCATTAAAGGATGGTAACCATTAAAGAAAATACCACAATGCATCTTATCCAACTATGAGATGTGTTTCTGATCATAGTGCTTCATTTATGAGTGGTAACCTTTACAGAAAACTCTACAAAGCATCATATCTTACTACGAGAAGATTTTCTTCTCCGCGTACTTCATTTATGTGTTGTAACCATTCACGAAAACACCACGAAGGAGCATAGAATACCCTTTTTTGTGTTTGATGTTCGAGAACTTAATTTATGAGTGATTCTGATCAGAGTACTTCTTTATGGGTCGTAATCATTAACAAAAATATCTTAAAGCATCTTATCCTACTACTAGATGTGTTTCAGATCCGTTTACTTCATTTATGAGTGGTAACCATTCAAGAAAACACCACAAAACATCATATTTTACTACGAGAAGATTTTCTTCTCCGAGTACATTATTTATGTGTTGTAACCATTCACGAAACACCAAGAAGGTGCATAGAATACCACTTTATGTGCTTCTTGTTCAAATACTTAATTTATGACAGATTCTGAGAAGAGTACTTCATTTTGGGTGGTGACCATTATAGAAAACACAACAAAGCATCTTACCTTACTACGCGAAGTGTTTCAGATCTGATTACTTCATTCATAGGTGCTAACCATTCTAGAAAACCACACAAAGCATAATAGCCTACAACGAGAATTGTTTGTTCTTCGAATAGTTCAGTTAAGGGTGGTTACCCTTCACCAAAACACCATGAAGGAGCATTGATTACCCCTCTAGTTGCTTTATGTCCGAGTACTTCATTTAAGGATGGTAACCATTAAAGAAAACACCACAAAGCATCATATTTTACTACGAGTGGATTTTCTTTTCCGAGTACATCATTTATGTGTTGTAACCATTCATGATACACCAAGAAGGTGCATAGAATACCACTTTATGTGCTTCTTGTTCAAATAATTAATTTATGACTGATTCTGAGAAGAGTACTTCATTTTGGGTGGTGACCATAGGTGCTAACCATTCTAGAAAACCACACAAAGCATAATAGCCTACAACGAGAATTGTTTGTTCTTCGAATAGTTCAGTTAAGGGTGGTTACCCTTCACCAAAACACCATGAAGGAGCATTGATTACCCCTCTAGTTGCTTTATGTCCGAGTACTTCATTTAAGGATGGTAACCATTAAAGAAAATACCCCAAAGCATCTTATCCAACTATGAGAAGTGTTTCTAATCATAGTGCTTCATTTATGAGAGGTAACCTTTACATAAAACTCCACAAAGCACTATATCTTACTACGAGAAGAGTTTCTTCTTCGAGTACTTCATTTAAGTGTTGTAACCGTTCACCAAAACACCAGGAAGAAGCATAGAATACCCCTTTATGTGTTTATTGTCCGAGCACTTAATTTATGAGTGTTTCAGATCCGTTTACTTCATTTATGGGTGGTAACCATTCAAGAAAACAGCACAAAGCATCATAACTTACTACGAGAAGATTTTCTTCTCCGAGTACTTCATTTATGTGTTGTAATCATTCACGAAAACACCACGAAGGAGCATAGAATACCACTTTATGTGCTTCTTGTTCAAATACATAATTTATGAATGATTCTATGAAGAGTACTTCATTTTGGGTGGCGACCATTAAAGAAAACACAACAAAGCATCTTATCCTACTACGCGAAGTGTTTCAGATACAATTACTTCATTCATAGGTGCTAACCAATCTAGAAAACCCCACAAAGCATCCTAGCCTACTACGAGAAGTGTTTGTTCTTCGAATACTTCAGTTAAGGGTTGTAAGCTTTCACCAAAACACCATGAAGGAGCATTGATTACCCATCTATTTGCTTTATGTCCGAGTACTTCATTTAAGGGTGGTAACCATTAAAGAAAACACAACAAAGCATCTTATTCTATTACGAGAAGTGCTTCAGATTGGATCACTTAATTTATTGGTGGTAATGTTTCAAGAAAACTCCCCAAAGCCTCATTACCTACTACGAGAAGTGTTTCTGATCAAAGTACTTAATTTATGGGTGGTAACCATTAAAGAAAATACCCAAATGCATCTTATCCAACTATGAGATGTGTTTCTGATCATAGTGCTTTATTTATGAGTGGTAACCTTTACATAAAACTCCACAAAGCAGTATATCTTACTACGAGAAGAGTTTCTTCTTCGAGTACTTAATTTAAGTGTTGTAACCATTCACCACAACACCACGAAGAAGCATATAATACCCCTTTATGTGTTTAATGTCTGAGCACTTAATTTACGAGTGATTTTGATCAGAGTACTTCTTTATGGGTCGTAATCATTAACGAAAATACCATAAAGCATCTTATCCTACAACTAGAAGTGTTTCAGATCCGTATACTTCATTTATGGGTGATAACCATTAAAGAAAACACCACAAAGCATCATATCTTACTACGAGAAGATTTTTTTCTACGAGAACTTCATTTAAGTGTTGTAACCATTCATGAAAACACCATGAAGGAGCATAGAACACCACTTTGTGTGCTTCTTGTTCAAAAACTTAATTTATGGTTGATTATGAGAAGAGTACTTCATTTTTTGGTGGTGACCATTAAAGAAAACTCAACAAAGCATATTATCCTACTACGAGAATTGTTTCAGATCCGTTTACTTATTTATGGGTGCTAACCATTCAAGAAAACCCACAAAGCATCATAGCCTACTACGAGAAGTGTTTGTTCTTCGAATACTTCAGTTAAGGCTGGTAGCCTTTCACCAAAACACCATGAAGGAGCATTGATTGCCCCTCTAGTTGCTTTATGTCCGAGTACTTCATTTAAGTGTTTCTAATCTTATTAATTAATTTATGGGTGGTAATGTTTCATGAAAACTCTCCAAAGCCTCATAGCCTACTACGAGAAGCGTTTATGATCAAAGTATTTCATTTATGAGTGGTAACCATTATAGAAAGTACCACAATGCATCTTATCCATCTATGAGAAGTGTTTCTGATCATAGTGCTTCATTTATGAGTGGTGACCTTTACATAAAACTCCACAAAGCACTATATCTTACTACGAGAAGAGTTTCTTCTTCGATTTCTTCATTTAAGTGTGGTAACCATTCACCAAAACACCATGAAGAAGCCTAGAATACCCCTTTATGTGTTTAATGTCCGATCACTTAATTTATGAGTGATTCTGATCAGAGTACTTCTTTATGGGTCGTAATATTTAACGAAAATACCATAAAGCATCTTATCCTACTACTAGAAGTGTTTCAGATCCGTTTACTTCATTTATGGGTGGTAACCATTCAAGAAAACACCACAAAGCATCATATCTTACTACGAGAAGATTTTCTTCTCCGAGAACTTCATTTAAGTGTTGTAACCATTCATTAAAACACCAAGAAGGAGCATAAAATACCACTTTATGTGCTTTTTGTTCAAATACTTAATTTATGAGTGATTATGAGAAGAGTACTTCATTTTGGGTGGTGACCATTAAAGAAAACACAACAAAGCATCGTATCCTACTACGCGAAGTGTTTCAGATCCGATTGCTTCATTCATAGGTGCTAACCATTCTAGAAAACCAAACAAAGCATAATAGCCTACAACGAGAAGTGTTTGTTCTTCGAATAGTTCAGTTAAGGGTGGTAACCCTTCACCAAAACACCATGAAGGAGCATTGATTACCCCTCTAGTTGCTTTATGTCCGATTACTTCATTTAAGGATGGTAACCATTAAAGAAAATAACACAATGCATCTTATCCAACTATGAGAAGTGTTTCTCATCATAGTGCTTCATTTATGAGAGATAACCTTTACATAAAACTACACAAAGCACTATATCTTACTACGAGAATAGTTTCTTCCTTGAGTACTACATTTAAGTATTGTAACCATTCACCAAAACACCAGAAAGAAACAAAGAATAACCTTTTATGTGTTTGATGTCCGAGCACGTAATTTTTGAGTGATTCTGATCAGAGTACTACTTTATGGGTCGTAAGCATTGAAAAAATACCATAAAGCATCTTATCCTACTACTAGAAGTGTTTCAGATCCGTTTACTTCATTTATGAGTGGTAACCATTCAAGAAAACCACACAAAGCATAATAGCCTACAACGAGAAGTGTTTGTTCTTCGAATACTTCAGTTAAGGGTGTTAACCCTTCACCAAAACACCATGAAGGAGCATTGATTACCTCTCTAGTAGCTTTATGTCCGAGTACTTCATTAAAGGATGGTAACCATTAAAGAAAATACCACAATGCATCTTATCCAACTATGAGATGTGTTTCTGATCATAGTGCTTCATTGATGAGTGGTAACCTTTACATAAAACTCCACAAAGCATTATATCATACTACGAGAAGAGTTTGATCTTCGAGTACATCATTTATGTGTTGTAACCATTCACCAAAACACCATGAAGAAGCCTAGAATAACCCTTTATGTGTTTATTGTCCGAGCACTTAATTTATGAGTGAATCTGATCAGAGTACTTCTTTATGGGTCGTAATCATTAACAAAAATACCATAAAGCATCTTATCCTACTACTAGAAGTGTTTCAGATCCGTTTACTTCATTTATGAGTGGTAACCATTCAAGAAAACACCTCAAAGCATCATATCTTACTACGAGAAGATTTTCTTCTCCGAGTACTTCATTTATGTGTTGTAACCATTCACGAAACACCAAGAGGAGCTTAGAATACCACTTTATGTGCTTCTTGTTCAAATACTTAATTTATGAGTGATTCTGAGAAGAGTACTTCATTTTGGGTGGTGACCATTAAAGAAAACACAAAAAAAGCATCTTATCCTACTATGCGAAGTGTTTCAGATCCGATTACTTCATTCATAGGTGCTAACCATTCTAGAAAACCAAACAAAGCATAATAGCCTACAACGAGAAGTGTTTGTTCTTCGAATAGTTCAGTTAAGGGTGGTAACCCTTCACCAAAACACCATGAAGGAGCATTGATTACCCCTATAGTTGCTTTATCTCCGAGTACTTCATTAAAGGATGGTAACCATTAAAGAAAATACCACAATGCATCTTATCCAACTATGAGATGTGTTTCTGATCATAGTGCTTCATTGATGAGTGGTAACCTTTACATAAAACACCACAAAGAATTATATCATACTACGAGAAGAGTTTGATCTTCGAGTACATCATTTATGTATTGTAACCATTCACCAAAACACCATGAAGAAGCCTAGAATACCCCTTTATGTGTTTATTGTCCGAGAACTTAATTTATGAGTGATTCTGATCAGAGTACTTCTTTATGGGTCGTAATCATTAACAAAAATACCATAAAGTATCTTATCCTACTACTATAAGTGTTTCAGATCCGTTTACTTCATTTATGAGTGGTAACCATTCAAGAAAACACCACAAAGCATCATATCTTACTACGAGAAGATTTTCTTCTCCGAGTACTTCCTTTATTTGTTGTAACCATTCACGAAACACCAAAAGGAGCTAGAATACCACTTTATGTGCTTCTTGTTCAAATACTTAATTTATGAGTGATTCTGAGAAAAGTACTTCATTTTGGGTGGTGACCATTATAGAAAACGCAACAAAGCATCTTATCCTACAACGCGAAGCGTTTCAGATCCGATTACTTCATTCAAAGGTGCTAACCATTCTAGAAAACCACACAAAGCATAATAGCCTACAACGACAAGTGTTTCTTCTTCGAATAGTTCAGTTAAGGGTGGTAACCCTTCACCAAAACACCATGAAGGAGCATTGATTACCACTCTAGTTGATTTATGTCCGAGTACTTCATTTAAGGATGGTAACCATAAAAGAAAATACCACAATGCATCTTATCCAACTATGAGAAGTGTTTCTAATCATAGTGCTTCATTTATGAGAGGTAACCTTTACATAAAACTCCACAAAGCACTATATCTTACTACGATAATAGTTTCTTATTTGAGTACTAAATTTAACTGTTGTAACCATTCACCAAAACACCAGGAAGAAACAAAGAATACCCTTTTATGTGTTTGATGTCCGAGCACGTAATTTTTGAGTGATTCTGATCAGAGTACTTCTTTATGGGTCGTAATCATTAACAAAAATACCATAAAGCATCTTATCCTACTACTAAAAGTGTTTCAGATCCGTTTACTTCATTTATGAGTGGTAACCATTCAAGAAAATACCACAAAGCATCATATCTTACTACGAGAAGATTTTCTTCTCCGAGTACTTCATTTATGTGTTGTAACCATTCACGAAACACCAAGAAGGAGCATAAAATACCACTTTATGTGCTTCTTGTTCAAATACTTAATTTATGAGTGATTCTGAGAAGAGTACTTCATTTTGGGTGGTGACCATTAAAGAAAACACAACAAAGCATCTTATCCTACTACGAGAAGTGTTTCAGATCCGATTACTTCATTCATAGGTGCTAACCATTCTAGAAAACCACACAAAGCATAATAGCCTACAACGAGAAGTGTTTGTTCGTCGAATACTTCAGTTAAGGGTGGTAACCCTTCACCAAAACACCATGAAGGAGCATTGATTACCCCTCTAGTTGCTTTATCTCCGAGTACTTCATTATAGGATGGTAACCATTAAAGAAAATAGCACAATGCATCTTATCCAACTATGAGATGTGTTTCTGATCATAGTGCTTCATTTATGAGTGGTAACCTTTACAGAAAACTCTACAAAGCATCATATCTTACTACGAGAAGATTTTCTTCTCCGCGTACTTCATTTATGTGTTGTAACCATTCACGAAAACACCACGAAGGAGCATAGAATACCCTTTTTTTGTGTTTGATGTTCGAGAACTTAATTTATGAGTGATTCTGATCAGAGTACTTCTTTATGGGTCGTAATCATTAACAAAAATATCTTAAAGCATCTTATCCTACTACTAGAAGTGTTTCAGATCCGTTTACTTCATTTATGAGTGGTAACCATTCAAGAAAACACCACAAAACATCATATTTTACTACGAGAAGATTTTCTTCTCCGAGTACATCATTTATGTGTTGTAACCATTCACGAAACACCAAGAAGGTGCATAGAATACCACTTTATGTGCTTCTTGTTCAAATACTTAATTTATGACAGATTCTGAGAAGAGTACTTCATTTTGGGTGGTGACCATTATAGAAAACACAACAAAGCATCTTACCTTACTACGCGAAGTGTTTCAGATCTGATTACTTCATTCATAGGTGCTAACCATTCTAGAAAACCACACAAAGCATAATAGCCTACAACGAGAATTGTTTGTTTTTCGAATAGTTCAGTTAAGGGTGGTTACCCTTCACCAAAACACCATGAAGGAGCATTGATTACCCCTCTAGTTGCTTTATGTCCGAGTACTTCATTTAAGGATGGTAACCATTAAAGAAAACACCACAAAGCATCATATTTTACTACGAGTGGATTTTCTTTTCCGAGTACATCATTTATGTGTTGTAACCATTCATGAAACACCAAGAAGGTGCATAGAATACCACTTTATGTGCTTCTTGTTCAAATAATTAATTTATGACTGATTCTGAGAAGAGTACTTCATTTTGGGTGGTGACCATAGGTGCTAACCATTCTAGAAAACCACACAAAGCATAATAGCCTACAACGAGAATTGTTTGTTCTTCGAATAGTTCAGTTAAGGGTGGTTACCCTTCACCAAAACACCATGAAGGAGCATTGATTACCCCTCTAGTTGCTTTATGTCCGAGTACTTCATTTAAGGATGGTAACCATTAAAGAAAACACCACAAAGCATCATATTTTACTACGAGTGGATTTTCTTTTCCGAGTACATCATTTATGTGTTGTAACCATTCATGAAACACCAAGAAGGTGCATAGAATACCACTTTATGTGCTTCTTGTTCAAATAATTAATTTATGACTGATTCTGAGAAGAGTACTTCATTTTGGGTGGTGACCATAGGTGCTAACCATTCTAGAAAACCACACAAAGCATAATAGCCTACAACGAGAATTGTTTGTTCTTCGAATAGTTCAGTTAAGGGTGGTTACCCTTCACCAAAACACCATGAAGGAGCATTGATTACCCCTCTAGTTGCTTTATGTCCGAGTACTTCATTTAAGGATGGTAACCATTAAAGAAAATCCCACAATGCATCTTATCCAACTATGAGAAGTGTTTCTAATCATAGTGCTTAATTTATGAGTGGTAACCTTTACATAAAACTCCACAAAGCACTATATCTTACTACGAGAATAGTTTCTTCTTTGAGTACTACATTTATGTGTTGTAACCATTCACCAAAACACCATGAAGAAACAAATAATACCCTTTTATGTGTTTGATGTCCGAGCACTTAATTTATGAGTGATTCTGATCAGACTACTTCTTTATGGGTCGTTATCATTAACAAAAATACCATAAAGCATCTTATCCAACTACTAGAAGTGTTTCAGATCCGTTTACTTCATTTATGAGTGGTAACCAATCAAGAAAACACCACAAAGCATCATATCTTATTACGAGAAGATTTTCTTCTCCGAGTACTTCAATTATGTGTTGTAATCATTCACGAAACACCAAGAAGGAGCATAGAATACCACTTTATGTACATCTTGTTCAAATACTTAATTTATGAGTGATTCTGAGAAGAGTACTTCATTTTGGGTGGTGACCATTAAAGAAAACACAACAAAGCATCTTATCCTACTACGCGAAGTGTTTCAGATCTGATTACTTCATTCATAGGTGCTAACCATTCTAGAAAACCACACAAAGCATAATAGCCTATAACGAGAAGTGTTTGTTCTTCGAATAGTTCAATTAAGGGTGGTAACCCTTCACCAAAATACCATGAAGGAGCATTGATTACCCCTCTAGTTGCTTTATGTCCGAGTACTTCATTTAAGGATGGTAACCATTAAAGAAAATACCACAATGCATCTTATCCAACTATGAGATGTGTTTCTGATCATAGTGCTTCATTTATGAGTGGTAACCTTTACATAAAACTCCACAAAGCATCATATCTTACTACGAGAAGATTTTCTTCTCCGCGTACTTCATTTATGTATTGTAACCATTCACGAAAACACCACGAAGGAGCATAGAATATCACTTTTTGTGCTTCTTGTTCAAATACTTAATTTATGAGTGATTCTGAGAAGAGTACTTCATTTTGGGTGGTGACCATTAAAGAAAACACAACAAAGCATCTTATCCTACTACGAGAAGTGTTTCAGATCCATTTACTTCATTTATGGATGCTACCCATTGAAGAAAGCCCCACAAAGCATCATAGCCTACAACGAGAAGTGTTTGTTCTTCGAATAGTTCAGTTAAGGGTGGTAACCCTTCACCAAAACACCATGAAGGAGAACTGATTACCCCTCTAGTTGCTTTATGTCCGAGTATTTCATTCGAGGGTGGTAACCATTAAAGAAAACATAACAAAGCATCTTATCCTATTACGAGACGTGCTTCAGATCGGATTAATTAATTTATGGGTGGTAATGTTTTAGATCAAAGTACTTCATTTTTGGATGGTGACCATCAAAGAGAACAAGACAAAGCCTCTTATCCTACTACGAGAAGTGTTTCGGATCCGATTCTTCATTCATGGGTGGTAACCATTCGAAAAAAATACCACGAAGCAACTTTTGCTTCTATGAGATGTGTTTCTGAGTAGAGTATGTTATTTATGGGTGGTTACCATTAAAGAAAACATCACAAAGCATCTTATCCTTCTACGAGAAGTGTTTTAGAACGAATTACTTTATTTATGGGTGATAGTGTTTCAAGAGAACCCACAAAGCATCATAGCCTACAACGAGAAGTGTTTGTTCTTTGAATACTTCACTTAAGTGTGGTAACCTTTCGCTAAACCACCACGAATGAGCACTGATTACCACTCTAGGTGCTTCATGTCTGAGTACTTCATTTAAAGGTGGTAACAAATAAAGAGAACACCACAAAGTTTTTTATCCTATTACGTAAGTGTTTCATATCAGATTACTTCATTTATGGGTGGTAACATTTCAAGAAATTTTATCAAAGCCTCATAGCCTACTACGAGAAGTGTTTCAGATCGGATTACTTCATTTATGGGTGGTAACGTTTCAAGAAAACTCCACGAAGAAGCATAGGATACCACTCTATGTGCTTCACGTCAGAGTACATCATTTACGAGCGGTAAACAATCAAGAAAACATCACAAAACATCTTATTTTATTACGAGAAGTGTTTCTTATCTGAGTACTTCATTTATGGGTGGTATGCATTAAAGAAAATATCACAAATCATCTTATCCTACTATGAGAAATGTTTCTGATCAGAGTACATTTATGATTGGTGACTATTCAAGAAAACTCCACAAAGAATCATATCTTACTAGGAGAAGAGTTTTTTCTCGAGTACTTAATTTAAGTGTTGTAATATTCACTAAAACATTACGAAGAAGCATATAATACTACTCTATGTGCTTCATGTCTAATTATTTAATTTATGAGTGATTCTGATCAGAATACTTCATTTATGGGTGGTAACCATTCAAAAAAAAACACCACAAAGCATCTTATCCTACTACCAGAAGTGTTTCAGATCTGATTACTTCATTTATGGCTGGTAATCATTCAAGAAAACACCACAAAGCATCTTATGCTTCTATGATAAGTGTTTCTGATCAAAACACTTCATTTATGGGTGATAACCATTTAAGAAAACACCACAAAGCATCTTATGTTTCTATGAGAAGTGTTTCTGATACAAGTACTTCATTTATGGATGGTAACCATTAAAGAAAACTCCACAAAGCATCTTTTCCATCTATGAGAAGTGTTTCTATTCATAGTGCTTCATTTATGAGTGGTAACCTTTACAGAAACTACACAAAGCATCATATCTTACTACGAGAATAGTTTCTTCTTTGAGTACTTCATTTAAGTGTTGTGACCATTCACCAAAATACCACGAAGAAGCATATAATACCTCTTTTTGTGCTTCATGTCCGAGCACTTAATTTATTAGTGATTCTGATCAGAGTACTTCATTTACGTGTCGTAACCATTAAAGAAAGCACCAAAAAGCATCTTATACTACTACGAGAAGTGTTTCAGATCCGTTTACTTCATTTATGGATGGTAACCATTCAAAAAAATATCACAAACCATCTTATCCTTCTATGAGAAGTGTTTCTGATTAAAGTACTTCAATTATGGGTGGTAACCATGAGAGGAGACACCACATAGCATCTTATCCTACTAGGAAAATGTTCAAAACGAATTACTTCATTTATGGATGGTAACGTTTCATGAAAAACCCTACAAAGCATCATGGCCTACTACGAGAAGTGTATTTTCTTTGAATACTTCTGTTAAGGGTGGTAATATTTCACTAAAATACCACAAAGGAGCATAGATTACCACTCTTGGTGCTTCATGTTCGAGTACTTCATTTAAGGGTGGTAATCATTAAAATATCACAAAGTATTTTATCCTATTATGAGAAGTGATTCATATCAGATTACTTCATTTATGGATGGTAATGTTTAAAGAAAATCCCACAAAGTATCATAGCCTACTGCGAGAAGTATTTGTTCTTCGAATACTTCAGTTAAGGGTGGTAACCTTTCACTGAAATGCCAAGAATGAGCATTGATTACCACTCTTGGTGCTTCATGTCTGAGTACTTCATTTAAGGATGGTAACAATTAAAGAAAATATCACAAAGCATCTTATCCTAATACTAGAAGTGTTTCAGATCGGATTACTTCATTTATGGGTGGTAACATTTTATGAGAACTCCACAAAGCTTCATAGCCTACTACGAGAAGTGTTTCTTCTTCGAGTACTTCGTTCAATGGTGGTTAATATTTAATAAAACACCACGAAAAAGCATATGATATCACTCTATGTGCTTCATGTCTGAGTACATCATTTATAGGCGTTAACAATCAAGAAAACATCACAAAGCATCTTATCCTACTACGAGAAGTGTTTCTTATCTGAGTACTTCATTTATGGGTGGTAACCATTAAAGAAAATACCACAAAGCATCTTATCCTACTATGAGAAGTGCTTCTGATCAGAGTACATTTATGAGTGATAACCATTCAAGAAAACTCCAGAAAGCATCATATATTACTAGAAGAAGAGTTTGTTCTCGAGTACTTCATTTAAGTGTTGTAACCATTCAATAAAACACCACGAAGAAGCATAGGCCGGATACCACTCTATGTGCTTCATGTACAAGTACCTAATTTATGAGTGATTGTGATTAGAGTACTTCATTTATGGTTGGTAACCATTAAAGAAAACAACACAAAGCATTTTATCCTAATACCACGAAATTTATGAGTGATATCACTCTAGCTATATTTTAAATATTTTTTAAAAGTATTCCCGAAAAGGTCATGTTGTTTTAATATTAAACTGGACTGTTTTTAAAAAATATTTAAAATATAGCTAGAAAGCTCTAAAAATCACGAAATTTGATTTCCTACAAGATTTTGATATGAAGAATTTATTGAGCAACTTAAATTTAAATTTTGACCACAAAAAGTTGGCTAATGTGAAAACTTTTGCACTTCGACCGAAGTGCAAACGTTTTCACATTAGCCATACTGTATATATATATATATATATATATATATATATATAGTTAGGCTAAAATACTTTATAAAGCATCAATAGTCAGATACTTTAGGCTCATATCTCGAGATAAAAAGTGCAAATGGCCGATCAAGACCGTTGAAAATGTTTTTTATACTAACATCAATTTGGAGACGTAATTTTACATTTCTTTTAGTATTTTATCGGATGGATGCAAAGTTGGTTAAATTGGAGGTCTGTAAATTGTTAGATTAATGAATTTTTCACCTATCCAATAAAATAGTAAGAAGTTCAAAAAAATGTAAAATTTGGTCTCAAAATAGATGTTAGTATGGAGAACATTTTCAACGGTCTTGATCGGTCGTTTGCACTTTGTATCTCGAGTTACGAGCCTAAAGTATATGAATGTTGGTGCTTTATAAAGTATATATATATATATTTCAAAATATTTAAAAAACATGCTTTGTCGTAAATTCTTGCACATTCCTACTAGAATATGTGGCTCTGCCCCTATATACAAGCAAACAGATGATTTATATCAAATCATTCTGAATTTTCAATTTGCACCGATTTTTAAGCAATGCTTAATTTTGGACAGAAGCATATATAAAAAATCTGTTAAAATAGTTAGGAATTCAAATAACAAAAAAATATGTTAAAAGATTTATACATTTGATTGTTTTTATTTCTACATACTTAAAGTGAATTACTGAATTTCCAAAACATTACCTACCAAGTACCAAGTTATGTAGAAAGAATTAAAGGGTATTAATATTCCCAATATCAAAAGATGATATATGTATGTATTTCCCATATCAAGAGATGATATATGTAATTGGCAACATTAATTTGTTAGTTTTGAGTGTTTGAGATTTGATCTGATACTTGAATTAAAGATGAACCATGTTTTGAAAATCTTAAAGAAATGGCTCAATAGGTTCCTATCTTTTGTGTGTGTTGTTTAATTAGGTGATAACTGACAAGCTTTATATGGAACTGGTTGATCGAATCCATAAGAACACGTGCAAGATTTGAGTATAATTTATTTTCTAAATTTCTTAGGTTATATTCTTTTATTTTGTAGTTTGTCTATTCATTAAGGGTCTGTTTGGCACTCCAAGGAATAGCTTATTTTTTGGAATAGATTTGCTATTCCAAAAATTGAAAATGCCAAACATGGTTTAGTATTTTGGAATAGAGTTGATTTTAGCTAATCCGCTATACCACCCATATGGTGGTATAGCCAGTTTAGCAATTGTGGAATAGACTTCGGTTTAGTATTAGTATATTTTATAGCCGGTTTACTATTATTATTATTATTCATTAGTGTTATTAATATATTATTATAATATTTATTGTTATTATTATATTATTATTATAATATTATTATTATATTTAATTTTATAATAATATTATTATAATATTATTATTATATTTAATTTTATAATAATATTATTATATTATATATTATTATAATATAATATAATTATTATATTATTATATATTATTATTATAATATATTATTATAATATTATTATTACACTATAATAATATTATTATATGAGCATGGCTAAAATAATATGCATAGTACACTCCATTTTGTACTATGCATATAGATATAGGTCATTAAATTGAGATTAAGTTGCTCAATAAATTCTTCATATGAAAATATTGTAGGAAATTAAATTTCGTGATTTTTAGAGCTTTCTAGCTATTTTTTAAATATTTTTTAAAAACAGTCCAGATTTAATACTACAAAAGTGCCATTTTTGGGCTGTTTTTAAAAAATATTTAAAAAATAGCAAGAAAGCTCTAAAAATCACGAAATTTTATTTCCAACAAGATTTTGATATGAAGAATTTATTGAGCAACTTAAATATCAATTTAATGACCAAATTAAATACAAATGGACGCATAGTACGTTATGTGGTGTATTATGCATATTATTTTAGCCATGCTCTTATTATATTATTATCATGATATTATTATAATATTATTATATTTATCGTTATAATAATATTATATTTATTATTATTATAATATTATAATATTATTATATTATTATATTATTATATTATTATAATATTATTGTAATATTATTATATTATTATATTTATTGTTATTATTATTTTATAATAATATAATAATAATATTATTTATAATATAATTATATAATTATTATATTTTATTATATTTTTATATTATTATATATTATTATAATATTATTATATATTATTATAATATTATTATATATTATTATAATATTGTTATAATAATACTATTACACCATAATAATATTATTATACTTATTATTATAATAATATTATAATATTATAATTATAATATTATTATATTATATTAATATAATTATATTATTACAATATTATTATATTATTATATTTATTGTTATTATTATTTTATAATAATATAATATTTAATAATAATATAATAATATTATTATAATATAATAATTATATTATTAGTCTTAATATCACCCTTCAACTATTCTAATCCAAATCACAAGTGCCAAACAACATTGAATAGTCTATTCTACCACTCTTCTACCACTCTTTCAAAATCACACTATTCTAGCTCTATTCTACTTTTTTAGCTATTCTAACTCTATTTCTTGAAATGCCAAACGGACCCTAAAGAAAAATTGCTAATTTGTTATTGTATTAGTACAAAAGCACAAATAGAGTTGCTAGGAAACTCTTGAGTTTTTATTTGGCGTAGGTGGTATGATGTTTTGTGTTGTTCAATATTGAATCATTACGCTATTTATTATTTGATTAGAATCAGAGGGTCTAATTTGAAAATGAAACAGATTGATAGTATATTCCAACTTCGTAATGACTCCTTGAGACTTTAAAAATAGTACATTCTTTGAATGAACATGCATTACCTCTGTGATGAAAAATTATCATATTTTGTAACTTTAAAATTTACTTTTTTATTTTTGAACAGGAGAAGGAGAAGAGCAACAACCAACCACCAAGTACGACCGAGTTTTTTGACGAGTGTCATACCAGTCGAAAAACTAGACAATATATTACACAGAAAACAAAGAGACTATAGTAAGCATTTGCATTTATTTAAATATCATCTGCTTTATCTCTTGGTGTTTGTCTCAGATTTTGGTATTGACCAGCATGCTTTATTTCTGTACTGGTTCAGGAACATTTTTATTTTATTTCTTTGCTTCACTAGTTCATGGAAATGACAATTTGAATAACCCTAACTGTGGCTAAAAAAATGTCAAAACAACTTAGAAATGAACCAAAACTTTAAGATCAGGTACAATACAAGGCAAAAGCATACTATAAAATTGTCATTACATTCGGGCTTTATTTTTCTATTCTTTTTAAAAGATGGTAAATATGTAAATAATTCAGAAATGAATGATATTTTTTCTACATGTACATTGAAGTACAGAGAGCCTAATATACAAATTTTAGATAATTCAATGTTCAGGAACTAACTTTTGCCTTTTTTGTGGTACAAAAACCAACTATAACTTCTAACTGAATATTTTATATCGCTTGTTCACAGGATGACCAGATAGATTATAGTGAGTTTGTAGAAATGATGAGAAAATGCAATGTTGTAGGAAGGAAGACAATGAGAACAAGCTTGAAAGTTGATCTCGGTGATGCCTTGAATGCTGAGAAATAGTGTTCTCTTTTTTTTCTGTTATTTTTGTTTTCTTTTCTTTTGTTGTGTAATATCACACAAGCCACAAGGAATATATTCCTGAGTTCAAAGGATCGAGATTTGAGAGGTATTTTGAAGTGGCTTT